>JAZGTK010003079.1:0-28678 GCA_036877625.1 Ambastaia sidthimunki | reverse complement strand
GACAATTTAGGAAAACACAGGCTACTCCACAGAATGAGACGGGAGAAAAGAGAGAACTTGGAAAATTATTGATTCATTCGCAGTTCTCTGCAGCTTTGGGATCTGTAGAGAACTGAACATGTTAACATTAATCTGTCAATCACCTGCTATCTCAAACTACTCAAACTTACAAGCGCTGTCACATTATAGAGTTTAGCGACGCAGACAGAAATAAAAACGGACCGTTATGACTTTAAACCGGGCTCTTGTTTTAAAGGCGGCATAAGACACTTGATTTCCCAAATTCTTCATTTTTAGCTCCTCCATCATAAAGACAACAGCACTGACTACTGCCTTAAGCACAGCACACTAAACACTTCATTAAACATTATTTAGTCTCTCATTATTAATCTTGCTTGATGTCTAACATCATAAAACGTTTTTCATAATCTCACCACAACGAATCGCCTTTAACGCATTCCTAAATAAAAGCCTTCATTTGAATAAATCACATCTTTATTGCATTAATAATTCACTCGCAGCTGTGTTTGTTGATATTAAGGAGAATACCAAACAGAGAATTTGTCTACGCAGGCCTATTAATTACTGTCTTAACTCTTAAATGGCGATTAGGGAGCGGAAGATTTTACTTTAAACAACGCATTTGGAGAATCAAAATCTACTGTATGTATCTGTTAAGAGAAGCAGGACGATTCTCAGCAGAACTGACTTCTGTGAACATCACGTACCGTAGACGCACACAAGGTGGACGCTGGCTTACCAGAACTGTGCACTGTAAACATCTTATATCACCTCTGTCAACAGTCGACAGATCATGCATGCAATAAATCTGCTTACCCAAAACACTTCTCATGAGTGTCCACACCAGATTTCTTAAAAGCAGAGGAACGTAGACAAAATGCAAAATGGCTACTGTAACCGCAAAGTTTAAAGAAAGGGCTTTAAGGAACACAACGTGACAGCTATGGAGTAGTAAGTAGAAATAAAAGGATATGTGTCCATAATATCACGCCTGACACCCTCTAGAGTGGTATCCCAGCATTCCATGGGGTGAGGAACAGTTTACACAGTCAGTGAGGAGGACTGAGACTCCATGTGCAGTTTAACAGTGTGGCTGTTTATGCTGTGACTTACCACAAACAGCTGTGAACATGGCCTATTACATTCATTCACTAATAAATGCCACATAAACAGACAGTTTAAAACATGTATGGCGCCCTCTACTACATAATTGACACAAATACATTATATTTAATGTGTACGTCTGAGTATAACCTTATTTATAATTATAAAAGAAACCATCACAGTTTTTTCAATCTCATATAACAATCAATTAAATTATAACACTATATTTTTACATGTATGCATTGGCAGACAATTTTATCCAAAGCAACTAATAGTGTGTTACAAGGTATGTATTTTATCAGTATGTGCGTTCCCTGGGAATCAAACCCACAACCTTTAAGCTCTTAACACAATGCTTGTATGTATATAGGAACCCTCAAAACACACACAAAAATCACAGGGATAATCTGCTAGCATTTACATGAATTAGGGCCCTCAAAACAACTATTTTCAGCATGGCCGACTATTTATGCAGTCATTAAGTGACAAACATCCCTCCGCTTATCAGAAAACTATCATAAATTTGAGTTTCTCAGGTACCGTCTTAATTATACCTGCGCATGCCACACGGCAGAAAAGAGCGATCACATCATGACCACAATCATGGCATGTCACAGCCGCCGGGGTCCCTGTCAAACAGCGGCCACAGCGTGATGGATCGCTCGTAAACATCGCAATGCACCATCTCTGATTAATGAGCAGAAAAAACACGGAAGGCTGAGGGGACGGTCGTACGCAGAGACGCGTGATGATATTTGTTAGCATTAATCTGTGGGTGATGGCCGGCCGCTGTCGGGAGGAAGAGGGATGATTTGAAACCATCTTCCTTTCACGCTGAATAGCACACAGGAGAGACGAGAGACGGCTGATAGCAGGTAGTTATTTAAAATGTGAGTGTCTCATGTCGAATAAATAACATGATGTCTGCTCCCACATCGCAGATGAACTGATGGAGGGCTGCAATTCACCTGTGACGATCAACTAGCACGGCGAATACAGACCTGTCACTGAAATTTTCCCTGGAATGATGTTTCCGCTCTAACGTACACACAACCCTTAAAATTGGATTAAACGCAAGCTGACTCATCTCGATCCTTAAACCAACCAGAGCAGCTTGCAGTACAAATGACAAAATCATTGGACCAAAAACACAAATCAAAACATGCTGTTTGGACACACAGTTATGTTGAATATGAGCCTTCCAAAGTCTGATAAAGAGCGTCTTCTGCAGTTTAGCACTATAACTGGTTTATGTAATGACTATTAATTCTCTTGAGTTTGAGAAAGTCATGCCATCTATTTAAAACAGTACAGTAGGTGTTCGACTGTGATGGTCTGCATAAATGAAGAAATTTCCCTTTGATGAAAAAATAGCCAGAAAATGTTTATGAAATATTTATTTTGCTACAGTTAATGAAATGAATTACAGCTGTGGTGACTCTGTTTAGGTACTAACAAAGATCATAGGCTAAGCTGGTTAAAAGCCAAGTTAGTTCTGAGGAACGCTATGGCATGTGTTTGTAGATGGCACTGGTCTGATAATCCATCATTTTAAAGTGATTTTAAAATCAAGCCAAAGTCACGCAGAACCCTATTATGGATTTTTCTGCTCAGTCCTCCTGACTGAGGATCTACATAACCTGAAGAGGTCTCATCCAGAGATAAGAGAGCTTCTCAAGCAGCTCTTCTGACATAGAGTAAGACAACTAGATGACCCTTCAGGTAGACAGAGAGGAAGAGAAGGTCTGACATCACTGTCCGCATTCCTCACCTCTCATGGAATTGTGGGTGGTAGCTGCTTGTGATGTTTGTCCACCCAAGCCACAATGAAGATCATGTCCTTCACTATCTGACACTGAAATAATGATTCAAAGCAAAATTGCTGAGAAAACATTTCTCTCTAGGGATTAAAATGGCATGTTCTTGTTACTTTAGTCACTATGGTCCAAAAAACATGACCCAACTAACAGGAAACTGCATTTTTACCACAAAACTTGGGGCATGTCACTGGTGAGCAAAGCAGTTACCACTGCTTACATCATATTTCAGGAATGTTGAAAAACTGGTCAATTATTTTTTTAGCCTCAAAACAGCAAAACTTTACTCTGGAGAGTAACACAGAAACACTATTTACCTCAGAGTATGACCTTAAATTTATAAGGTAAACTGCTACTGGGGTATTTTGAGAGGCAAGGCTCAGGAATACAAGAGATCTAAAAGATGGACTTCCTGTTTCACACACACAGTGAAAGCGGGCCGCCATCTTTTATTCTACTTGTAAACCAAGAGACGGTATAAAACACTCTTACCAATTCTCTACACTACAGTAACGGTTCACAGAGGAAAGTATGGCCTGACAGAAATTCATAGTTTACTATTATTCTAAAATGTAAAAAAAATATTCATAAAGAATGGGTGGGTGTTTTCAAACTTTTGAAAGGCACTATATATTGTTTTATAATCTATAACCCAGTTTGTAAAAACCTTTCCTTGAAAATTATGCTTATGCTATATTTCTGGTTTAATTATTTGTTTTATAATGCATCATGTTTATTTGTAAGTGTAGCTCCTCAATTTGGGGCAACTGCACCTCAGAGAAACCATCTAAACACACGATATATGACTTCCACTAACCACCCAAGCTTGGTAACATTCGTGTACCTCACAAGTATCATGGGACCTTCTAAACAAGCATGTATACAAGCACTATAGTCTAAATAAATAGCTTCTATCAATTATACGAGTTTCAAACATCGTACCCGCCTCTCGCTTAACTACATGTTGCACAAGCGCTAACCGACCAAAACTGACGAGTGTAAAATGATCATCAAGCTGAAACCTCACAGCAGAGTCACAGAAGAACAGAAGTGTTTCATGTACAAGGAAACGCCCAAGTACAAGTCATGTGACATCGACATACAACAGATTTACTATTACCCTGGGAACTACAACTCAACCTTCCCACTATACAAGGCCACTCGGTGACTCATCAAGGGATCATTAGCCAGACCTGCCACCTTCCCACACACTCACGGGTCAGAACTTCACCACACATTTACCCCGTTTACCAGCGAGGAGCTCTCTGGCTGAGAGACTACGGCGGTAATAACTCAGACCTTTAGATATTTTACTGATGACGTGAATCACATTTGAACGCCCTCTGGCCTGAACTATTCAAAGGTTTCAGAGGATCTATATACAACATAAACAATTACGCAATAACGACACTTGTCTTCCTTAATTAGCATATAAACACGTTGTGAATCAGGAAGTGACTGCTGCAGAGTTAATGTAACCCACGCGAGTGTCTGGTGCGCTAATGCACAGAAGAAGAGAGCAGCGCATTACCAGTGAACAAATGTTCTAACATCATCTGAGATGACCTAGTTACAGTGCTGGTGAGCCTTCATTATTCCTCCTCCTCCTCCTCTTGCTTCTCCTTGTTCTCCTCCTCCTTCTAATCCTCCTGCTCTTCCTCCTCTTTTTTTCTATTCTTCCTCGCTTGTTTTCCGCATACAGTCTCAATTAAAGGTTTAAATCATTGAAGGTCACCGTGTTGATTGTTGGCTGGAATTTGTAGTCGTTCTCACTATGTATTTATTTCACACAAAAGTTCGAAAATCTTCCATTAACTAAATTTATTGAATGTTTGTCTTTTAAAATCTATAACATTTGCAAATTATAATAGTTGCAAAATATATAATTCGCAAACTATAATATTTGCATTTGTATTATTCACAAACGGTCTTATCTCTGGTCTTTATTTGCATACTGAACTGTGATTGGTGACAGAAAACAGCTGCCAGGTATCATGACAACTGCTGCAGCGTTTCATTAATGCAGAACCGAAGCCTTAAAACTGAAGCGGACACAGCAAGTGCTCTGCTTCTAGAAAGGCCAGTCTGGTTCCTTCAGAAAGCAACTGTTTAAGATGCCCACAGAAATGATCCTTGACTCTCTGTTCCTACACACTGTTCCGTACCATCATAGGTTCCACTCTCCAGCAGCAGTCCGCTCTCCTCCAACACACGAAACTCCCCCACGCTGATGAAGTTATAGTCCACGCCTGGAACCTCCCCTTCTCGAGGCTGCCTTGTGGTACCTGCCGAAAACAAGCAGAACACAAATTCAGTCACAAATTGTTAAATAAAAATGAGTCTTCTGTGTAACCAGAGTGTGTACCGAAGAGAAAGGAGGTAAACATGTTATTTTTATTTATTTTTCTATGAATTAATAATCTTAAAGGAATAGTTCACCTTAAAATAGAAATTGTTAGTGCCATGTTATTGAAAGGCTTTGGAAATCTTCAAGCATAGTGTGTGAGTCATATGGACCGCTTTAATGATACTTTACAGTGTTTTTGTGTCAGTTTTAAAACTTGAAAACTCCAGTCCCCATTCACTGAAAATATTTGGAAAAAGCAACCAGCAAATGACTTTTAATTTCTTTTTTGTTTTCCACAGGTACAAAACGATGACACGAGGTTAACTGATGAAATACATTTATTTCTGAGTGAACATTTTATTGCGATTAATATTCATTTGGCCTTTTAGATATGTGTCATGTTACTTACAATGGCAATATTTTTTACTGTGGGACTCACAAGGACATGAGAATAATAATAAAAGTTTGTGATTGGTAATTAGTGAAATGTTTCCAAGGTTGTGTTGCTGAATACAGTAAGAATAAGAGCCCAGTTCCCACAGAAAATTATTTTAACTTGTGCCTCAGTTTTCATTTTAAATATTTACTCTAATCAACTTTACATTTAAATGGTATAGATGGACTAAATGGTGCATAGATGCACTGTAAAGTTCTTTCAATGGACAAATACAGGTCAGGTAACACAGCAAAATACACACTGCTTTAAAAGAGGGGCCACAAAACTTAAATGTGTTGACATGAGTCTAGTATGGTAAAATCAAATATCTGAGATATTGGTGTAAGATATATCCTATATTACATTTAGTTGGCATCACAACATGTCTCTGATAACCTTAAACTGAAACATTACTTTTAACTAAGTTTGATTTCTTTGTTTCCTGATCAAAATACAGGGCACTGATCCTCTGTTATATGGTTAATAGATTCAATATCATAAAGTCTCAAGTCAAGCCTAGACTTTTTGGGCATTTATCATGTGCTAGGAACTTAAAACAGGCCACTCACCTAAATTAAAAAACAAGTTTAATTACCTCCACACATTTTTAACCACACTCTGAAATCTACAACTGACAGCTGTATTAAATCTTTTATTTTGATCTGTAATCTTAATTCTTTTTGCAGGAAGAAGTGCAAACAGAAACTCTCTCTTTGAACAACCCAACAGCACGACTGACCCATCTTAACCTCTATTGTCCACTGTGTGCACCTTTAAAATACATCACAATGAAGGCACAGGACCAAAACAATGACTGAACCGAGTCCAAAATCCACAAAGGACATTGAGTGCTGTGCAAGTCTCCTTTCCAATCATAAACACATTTTATACTTTGCTTGCTCCATCAATAAAGTTTGTCAAACTCAAAAGACGGTCACACACCAGTTCCTGTGGAACACAAACACAGATGCCAATTTCTCTGCTGTGGAGTTTCGCATAAGCCATAGAAAACACTGCCAGCTGCTTAAGTACGTTACCAACCAGCCCTTACAGTACCATACAACCAAGTGCACACACAGCACTGCAGTATATTCTCAGTATTACAAAAGACAGCCCAGCTAAGGTTTTAAGAACATTTTCCTAACATTTCTATTAAGTAACAAAAATATAAAAGTTCTAGGCACATTAAAAAGGTCCAGTTTTTTAGACTTTGTATTAACGTAATTGCTTGGTTTACATTATTTACATTACTTGGTAATTGCTTGGTAATTTTAAAATTCGGTAGTGTTTTCAAAGCGTTCCACTAACAACTTAAGAATAACGTTTTAGATTTATGACATAACAATAAAAAACATTCCACTACCATTACATCAAGAATGTTTTTGACAAACAATTAGAGAATGTTAGCCAATGTTCCCTGTTAGCTGGGTGACGCTGTCTGGCCTATCCTAAAACACTTCTCTCTTTTCAAAGCCGTGTTTCTGTAAGTACAGGAGCTAAACCTTGTGAATTCTGTTCCAACATGCCAATGTAGGTGTGAGTTCTTTAATGGTTTCTCTGTAATTGTTTGCAAAGTTTTTTAAAGCACAGTGTAGTAAAAGAGCAGAAATAGAGATGAGACTAACACTAAAAGTATTTTAGAATGGCTGCTATCAAGTTAAACAGAATAACTTCCACTGCATAGATAATAATGCACAATCCCATTTATTTGCATTTTCATAAACTAGCCAAAAAAAGTCTTTTTTATTTTAATAGAGTGAAACTAATTTTAACATCATTATTTGATTATCATATTTGTAATATTTTTTTCTGCATTTGGAGGCTTAAACAAGGCTTAAAAAAGGGAGCTAAAGTCAGAGCTTTAAAAAAACCCTGTTTTGACCGGTCAAATACATAATGTTTTAGTATAAGAATTTCCTCATGTGCATCTCTCAGTCACAGGTAGCCCCATGATCATTTTGTCATGTGACCAAAATGATGGTTTTTAATATTAAGGGGGCAAGACAGTTTACCCCACTTCCTCCTGTTGCATTATACAGGAGACTCACAGAATAGGGCATTTTGTGACATTTAAGGTGTAATAAATTATACTCACACTTCATTAACTTTTCACGGTCAGCTGTGAGATTTCTTATGTCTAAAAGGTGTCATAAATCTGCACAAGCACACAGAATCACCTAAAGCACGTTTTCTTCATTCCGGCATCCATATTTTTTTATCTGCGGATGAGGTGGAGAAGGGTTACCGTCGAGCTATAACGGATATTAATGCCAGCAGGAGAAAAGGTGGAGGTGGGGGCTAAAGCCCAGCTTCAAGGATTATGTGGCAATTTGGACTCCAGGCGCTCTCCTTTCCCCTTTATTTCTAAGGACGCTGCTTTTATGAGTTTCTGTCCTTGTGTTCAATGGGACATATGTAACGCTTCCGTTTTATTGAGAGTTAAATTGAGCAAAAGCTACGACCAGTGCAGTCGCTACCTCGTGAATGCCTGTTAACATTTCTTTTAAAAGCGAGTAATTTCAGTGAAACTAGGATTACCAAACAAAATCGCAAATTAATAGACTTTTCAAACTGCCTTTCAGAACCCTCCCCTGATTTTTCATTGGTTGGACAAACAGATAGCCCCGCCTCAAACTAACACCACTGGTTGACCCAATGTGTCGACACAGTTGGGATGCTTAAAGCAACAAAGCAAATCCATGTTTTAGGGAAATCAACACATGAATGGCTATCAGAGCCGTCTCTGATATGTCAATCTTAAAAAAAAAAAAAAATAGTAAATATAAAAAATTACAGTATTTTACCATTGAGAAAAATTTCCACTATTTTCTCCATTATTGTTTATTCAGCAATGATACGGACACTGCTGACCTGTTACAACAGCTGAACACATGAAACAGTGATGCAGCCTTGAATGAAACATTCTGTTCAAAAGCTAAGAATGCTGGGATACATGAAAGAATCTACACTGCATTTATAATCCAGCAAAGTATTATTAAACACTGACTGGAGTAAAAGATGTGATGGGTCCTCACTGTCCTTCAGCTGTATTGTGATTAATAACTCGCATTTAAATCATAATTTGATTATTTTACCAGACTGAAGTCTGAAAGATGAACTTTGACAGTTCATTCTGGCAGTACTGTCACTACCGGCCCTATTAAATATAATTAGAACTGCCCATCATCCAGCTTTCTGCCTGTTGTGTACGGTTATACTGAAGTAAAAAAATGTGACGGGAGAGTCGTGCGTTGAGTCACAAGTCCGGACGGCACGTAACGGGGACATCGGACGTTAATGACAGTGGAGATTACAGGTCAGCCCACACACTGAGCCTGTGTCTCATGCAATGTTGAGCCACAGAGCGATCGAAACATCTGCTAAAGTCTGGTGTTCATTAAACTCCCCCGTCTAGTGCCAGGTGCAGGACTGGTTAATAAAAACTGTGCTAACCACATCACCATTCTCTAAACCAACTGAGACATACCAAATAAAATCAAAAGATTACACTGCGGCCGAAGAGAAAATGCTCTAATTAAAGATGTGTGAGTAATTAAGGCTTATGTTTCACTAATTCGCTGGTTTGTAGCCAGACCACAAATTCAGCAACAAAAGAGCAAAGCACATTTTGGGATTATGTGGTGGTGTGTGCTGGCAATGATGTCATTAAATAAAAGAAGGTTGTTGCTTTGTTCCAGCAGGTCTACAGCGAAAAATGTAGCCAATAATTACTGATCTAACATTACTGCTAAGTAATTCTGAATTAACCAATAATTACGTGACTTTAGCAGGGCCACATTTAGACTATCAGAGTCTCAGAACATCAGTCTGCTGTATGCACAGACCTACTGTCTACATCACTGTATACTGCCAGAACAAAATGCACAGGAGGTGCAATGTTAAAGAACATCATGGCCACTTTTTTCATATAATATAAATGAAATGTGAATCTGCTTTAATTATATAAAAAAAAATATATGAAAAAGAGTGTACACAATATCCTTCAAACATTCACCTTTTGTATTCAACAGATGAAAACAACATTAGAATAAGTGAATTGTTTCTTTAACGTGGCCTTGGGCAGGTGTGGAGTTGAGCATGAAGCAGTAGATGACCCTGGAAGCCACAGTGATGACATCACACTCAGAGTTCCTGGTTCTCATGACAGCAGCCTTTGAAATGATGGACTGAAAACATGTGACTGACTGATAATTACTGTCAGGAGCAGCTGGTGTCTTTAACACCTTTAATGAGAGATGGAGATTCCAGCAGGGTCAGAGATGTGAATGTGTGTGGTACTCACAGGGAATGGTGCGCAGATACAGGTTATCTCTGATCACCTGCTGAAGCTTGTGGTCCAAGGAACCTTTCTGGAACTGCAGGCTGAGATAGTGACGCAGATCTGTATTCAGCACCTTCCCTGCAGAGACAAAAACCATTTGGGTAAATTTGGGCTACGTTCTGGTACTTGAAGGAGACCATATGGCAGACAACACATGTAAACCAATCGCCACAAACTTGAAAGTCAACACAACCCGTTTTATTACAGTAATAAATTTCTGAAATGAAGCAGGATGTTCAATGGGGAAAAACGTGGGCAGGGACATTTATAAAACCATTAAGAAAATAAATAGGATCAATTTAGCTCATTAGCATGCCCAGCCAAAACATTCAGAGCTGTTCTGCAAGTTTTTGAGGGGAAAATCTCCATAATTCTGCAGAATGCAACTGGTTTAAACCTGGCAAATTGTGATAAACAGAACTGAAAGAACTCTTATGAGTAGTTGAAACATAATCAAGCTAAAATATTAAATAAACAAACACATCAGGGACAGGGAGTTCATGGAATTTCATGAATGATGGGCGTTCCAGAATTCCGCAGAACTTTTTGCGAATTTCTTCGGGCTCAGATTCCGAGTAGCTGCTCATTAGAGACAGCTGTGTGGGTGACACAAAAAAGACACTGTCAACTGCAAATGAGGTGAATATGACTAAATCATGCTAAACTAGGGAAAACTGTCCCAATCTTTCTTCTGATTAAATGACAATACTGTGATGTTGCAGCAGACAAGATCCCAGCAGGACGTCCAGATGTTTTTCCCACTACAGAAATTATAATTACTGGCTTCCCTCCACGAGCATCCAGATGTACGAATTAAAAAGCAATGCAGGTTCTATTGTTTCGCTCTGGCTAAAATGCGCCAGGAGTTCAGGCGGAGTTCAGATGAGGGTGTAGGCGGTGCGAGCCATCCTTGGGAAAGGAGGGGAAGAAAAACCAGGTTTCCCCAGGCGACACAAATATGGGAGGGAGGGGCAGAAGGTACCACCTCTCCGAGCAGCTCCAGTCTCCAGCTGTTGGTTTGATGGAGCTCGTGATCTCAGGCGGGGAGGGTGTGCTTTGAAACGGTGCCAGTCACATGTCTGCTGTATTAATAAGCATTGTTTTGGCCCCGCAGCTGCCGAGCCTCATAGGCCTGTGTGATCAGAGTAAAACTGCAGACACACACAGACTGGCACTCATTCATAATTATGGATGAAGGTGCCCCACATACTACTATAAAAATATGTTGCAGTAGCTACGCCTACATCCTGCTATTTGCAATCAGCATATGCAGTTGTCAATATAACATACATATTTAAAAACACATACAAAAATGTACATACAAGTAAGTTGGAGGCAAGAATGAATTTTTGTGCTGTGTTCAAAAACCTACCGAGTTGCCTCTGTAGGCAGCATTTTAAGGCATCATAGCTCCAAAGGAGCTTCAAAGGACATGCAGAAAAATTCTACTTCCTCCTGAGGCTTTGTTCAGACAGGCAGCAAAAATCCCATTTTTGGCGCGTCCAAATCGAATCTGTTTTGTTGTTTGTAGTATGAACAAGAAAAACCTATATGAAATCCAAATTTGTAGATTGGAATTGGATTCAAATGGTAAAATTGTGTATTAAATCAGATTTTATGACTGAATGTATACCGTATGGATACGCAACATCATAGAAATTGTGTGATACTGTCACAATCTGTGTAAACACACTTTATTCTGCTTAATCATTTAACAAACTGTGACATTCACTATTTGTGTTCCAAACCAGCCATGTATGTGGTTTTATTCCAGTTAGGCAGCTTGCAGGCAATGACCCAGTTAACAATTTTAAGTTCTAAGAACATTTCTGTAACATTTTCATTCAGTAACAAAAACATCAAAAAATGGAACGTTTAAAACATCCAATTTTTTTATACATTTTTTACATTCTTTAATGTTTTTAAAACAATAATCTTTTGATACATAACATTTAAAAAAGTTAAAAATTATTAAAAACATTTTTGATAACTTTGTGAACACTTTTATAGAATGTTAGCCAATGTTCTGAGAACATTCCATGTTAGCTGGAGAGGTGGCCAAATAGGTTTTGGAACAGAGCCTTGATGCAGTTTCATAAAGAATATTCTCTACAGCACTAAGCCGTTGGTGCCTCAAGACAGAACAAATACAAACATGTTGTGATACCTCCAGCTAATTTTGAATGCAAGGTAATCACAACAAGTCTCTCCCTGAGCAATTCTCTCTCTCGCGGGGAATGGAATTGAGGGCCCACTGTGATTGCAGATTAGGCTCATCCCATTGGTCGGCTTCAACGCATACTAATTTGCTCCAATCTAAATGCGCTCAAGAGGCCCATAATTCTCATTTAGAGTTCTGGTATTAATTCCACCTCTGTGGGTGTTTAGCAAGACATTACAGTGTGGCTGTCTCACTTACTTTGCTGTAAACTTTATACACTGCTCATTTTCAATAATATAAAACCTGATTTATAGGAAGCGTCTTGGTCCAGCGTCGGTGCTGTTGAGCTGCAGTATGAAGCGCTGAAGTCAGCTAAACAGGACCAGCTGCAAGTACCAGTGAGTGTTTGTGACTCATACTGTGTGACCTCAGAAGTAAAGAGTGACTCTTACACTGATATCACTGCCTTTGACCACCCACACCTGGAAATCATTAGCTGCTTACCAGCACGAAATACAATGAGATTAGTTTCACACAACAGGTTGAATTAGAATATAAAACAAGCAAGAGTGCTTTTAGACTTAATATCAGCAAGACTGTGAGTGCTTTAATAAACTCTGATAAACATTAATATTAAGGAAGTGATATTTATGACATAATATTGCTAGTTACTTGGTTTTTGGACATAAAATTGCTAGATAAAGGCAAAGCATTTTACATAGTAAAACAATAGAGCAGCTTAAATCAGTTTCTTGTATAAGCTACTTCTGAGTTTTTATGCAAATTTAAAGCACATATTGTTTTTGTGTGCAAAACAAAGGCTCTTTATGTGGGGGAGGCTTGCATTCTTTCAAAGCCAGGAATGGTTTTCAAATTGAGTTGTATGACAAGGTCCAAGAGCTACATTGTGTAATTTTTAGAGGTTGTAGAAGCAGAGTAACTGGGAGGAATTTAGGTCAGGCCACAATAGCTTTGCTTCATCGTTCATCAAGAAGTTTAACACACAGGAATGTGGTCCATTTTCTCCAGCATGCTTCCAATTCATAAAAACTCAACTACTCTATGTGCCAAAAGCATTTTCCCAGGATTGGGCTAAAGATCTCGTCTAATTCCATATGGAGATGGAATACCCTAAGGCCAGAGGGGATTACACAAAATAAACTTTTAAATGGATGCCGTTTTCATTTTCGACATGAGTTTTGAATCAAGCCAAATGGGATACATAACTATAACATAATAACATTCTCATACGCTGAAACATCAACCCACCCTAACAGAGACACAGAAACAAACACCGCCCACCCCAAAACACACACACACAGAGTCTATATCAGCCTGGTTCTTTGTTTACAGAACAAGGCGCTCTTTGTGGCTTCGCTGTCAGGTAGCATTAGTGGGCTGTGTCATATCTCTGGGGTGTCACCCTCTATGTCTCCTGCTAGGCTGTACCAAGTTCCAGTTAATGTATCACCAGGCTGCCCATGGGAATCATGGGAGACAATAGCTCCTTTTGTGCCTCATCATTGAGGCATTAGAGCCATTTTAGATCAAGGTGGAGGGGGTCAGCCATGTAAATAATGGCTGGACACAGAAAAGAACCACAGAGCAACTAAAAGGAACTAAAAGGTTTTACTTCTTAAATTTACTTTTTACTCACATTTGTTTTTATATATAACCTTAAAGATGTCCCTGTTTTTTTTGGCATTTCACCCTCGCCTTCTAAAACCCATCAACTGACTCTTTACCTTACAAAGGCTCTGGTCTCATCCTCTTGACTAAATTACACTAGTCTGGTAAGGTAATATCTCTCCAGTCAAGCTAAAATGTCAGGCAGACACAGCGTGGAACAGTGATGTATAGACCTCAGTCAGGTTAGACGCCATATTCAAAGTATTTGAAAACGAGGTTGTGAGGTAGAGGTTCAGGTCTAACTATTCAGGCATATTTTTTGTGAACAATTCCTGAAAAAGGAATGTGTTTTCAACGTTTGCTTAGCTGAACAATAATCACCTACAGGTACATCCCAGTGTGATCAGTGTGAACACAGCCTCATTTTCATCAAATCTGATATAGCATCAACACTGCCTATGGTCTATTAATTATGATTTATTTAAACCAGACAACATTCAGTTTGAAAAAAAGAATATAACAATAGTATTAAAGAAAGCTTGATCAAAGGTTTAGTAGCAGTAAACATATTTCTAGCTCATATCTTCTAGACTCACAAACAATGAGGCACGTGTACTTTAAGACACTAGAACAATATCAGTACAAACTACATGCACAGGCATGTGAATCGACAGCAAACAAAAGCTGTAGGCTGGAGCAACTCATCAAAACATTGTGTAAGAAGTGATCCTCCCATGCGTCTATTCTTTATACATGCTGAAGAAACTGGATCCACCTTATCTACAGAACATGTGCACCTTCTACTTCCAGAACACCTTCAGGCGTAGCGGCTCCTCTAATATTTGCCGACATCAAACAAAGGACACACAAATACAGAACAGCTCTCACATAATTAACATTTAGAAAGCATCTACTGTACGTGATCAGCCACCCACCTGTAGGTCAAACAGACRGCGTACTGTACAGTACAGTACAGTACAGTACAGTACAGTACAGTACAGTACAGTACAGTACAGTACAGTACAGTACAGTACAGTGCAGGCAACCGCTTCCTCAAAATCCACACGCAGAAACTTTCTTTCAATTAGGAGATGGCCACATAAATGCCACAGATAAAACATCACTAGGAACTAACAAGGCCGTGTTATGACAGCGGTGCTGTGGAGGCTCACGGGAAGCCCAGTGGAAGGCTAATTAACAGCCGAAAAGAGCCGCTTGGCAACTCGGGTCCTGCTGGCTTTGCTTGTCGAATCTACACGGTGGTTCACAAGTGCCAAAATGAGCAACAGCTGACTGACGAGTTTGGTTGGGAATTTCAGGTTTTGTAAAATTAAAAGCTTTATTCGCTTGTTGTATAAAGTTGACCCAAAAAGAAATATCTAAGCCACACTTCTGAAATCTATTCATTTACTAAAAGCATGTTGATTTTAATAATGTCGTAAGTTCACACAGGTAATCAAAACAGAATGTCCTAAGGTCTATTTCATCATATTAATTACAGACCATATTAAATACTGTAGAGGAATAACATACCTCTCAATTGGAACAGAAACTGTCCAAAAAGGTTTTAATTTTTAACAGTATGATTCACCGTTTAAAATGTACACTTCATCTTGAAATTACATAGTCTGTTAAGTCTAACAAACATGAACTTTTCAGTTTTAGAATTGAAATTTACTTTTCAATTATTAAAATACACTGTATACAATTCTGAAATGTATTTTTGTAATGTATTTCTATATGCACCAAAAACAGAAAAAAGAAAATGAAAAATAAAATCCATGACAGCAGACGTCCTAAATTAATAATTATCTGACTATCTAAATAGTCCTTCATTAAACACTTCCACAAAAGCACAAACATACACAAACATACACTTTGAGATGAAATGGTTCTACATCACAGGAGCCAGTGTAGCAGTTATTTCTCTCAACCAGTCTGTGTTCTGAACTCCTGATAGAGACTAAAAACAACAGCACCCTCAGGCCACACTATCAGAGTGAAATGCCATTGTGCCAAAAAGCCATTCGTGATCATGCTCTGCTTGGCACCAGCACAACACACAGGGACAACTGGTGAAGAACTGGAGGGAGGACTTAAATAGCCACCGTCTGTGACCATAAAGCTAAATAATGCTGACTTTACAGGCTATATATGAAGGTGAGAAATCAACAGGGTATGTCCAAGTTTAAGTTCCTATAGTTCCTAAATATCTATAGTAGTTTATCTTCAGCACCTATGATATCTAACAACCCTGTTTGCAGTTTGGTGATTGGTGGAAAGAATAATCGCTTCCTATGGAGCAGTTAAAAAACCTTATTTATTTATAAATGTCAAGTTTTTATTTATTCAAAGCTGCAGTCCGTAGCTGTCGCCTCTCTGCCAGTTTAATGTTATCTGTTTGTAACATTAAACTGGTTACTTAAAAGTACTACGTACTTTTCATTACCAAACTGACATTTCTTGGAAAATCGTACCAACAGCCCAAATGATAAATCATTATCAATTTACCATTGTCAATTGGGGTAAGGAGATTATTTTGAACACTAATTTGTTTTGTACTTGCTCAATAACTGATTTCTGTTCATTTTTAACCCAATAATGTTACGAATTGCAGCTTACTTGAATTTGGTGTAGATCATTAAACATGAAGATATGGTGCTTTTGATCTCTGTTTGAAAACAGTTTTCTTAGACAATGTTTTGTGTATGGAGGTGACTTCTGTTTAGTCACCAACTAGGCAGTAAGGTTAGTGACAGTCTCTCTCTCCTTTTATCTTCACCTTCTCCCTCATCCTGCACTATGCTGTTCAACATCCCTCCTGTCTTGAGTTCATAAGACTCATAACTGCACCCCTGATGTTCATAACCCTGCCCCGATGTCACAGAAAGCCACAGATGAAAGGAACAACCACCACATGAGGAGAGGAGAACATAAAGATCTGTAGATGTTCTGAGCCTGGAGGCCGCCTCCTGTCTCCAACCGTTCATCCTTTGTAGTGTCTGATGCTGCAAGTGTCTCATCTTCTCCTTTCCCATCAGCTCCATGATGGAATCATAGACCATCCAGGAGCTTTTGAAGGCCCTGCATGTATCATTTAGGAGATAAGGAAAGACTGAAATGGCAGAGATAGGTGGAGGAGAATCAAAGCTGGGCCTGCTATGTTCCTGAAGCTATGTTTGAAGATATCTTTCTACCAGAGATCCTGCTGTGCATGGAAAATTATTTTTCAGCATGCTTTTGAAATTGGGAGAGAGTCATTATTTCATAATGTAGATGGCTGGTTATCTCTCGAGACACTTGTGGCACATACACTTTTTTGGTTATACTTGTAAGGCCAGATATACATGAGATGTATCTCATTATTGCTGTATATGCTATAGTACTATGTAGTGTTATTCATTGCAAACAATAGTATGTATATATAAAGTACAGAATGGGGTCCAAAAGCCCGAGACCACTAGAGGAAATGTCTCTCATCAACATTTTTGTAATTTAATACAAATTTTTGATTACATATTATATTATCAGCATTTTAATGAAATGTTTAATTAAAAACTGATTTCAGAATTTCTGAGCCTTTGAAATGCCATTTTGACTTAATGAGAGCAAGACCTCAAACCGGCATAGACAAAAATATGACCTTTAGTAAGACTAAACGTTGCTTACATTTGATTAGTGACCTAACAATCTTCATAAAGATCTCAATCTTCAACAATCTAACAAAGTCATACATTTTAATTGTTTTATATATAATTCTATTTAGGTTTAAAAGGCAAAAATCAGTTTTTAATGAACTCCCAGTCCCCTGAACCAAATTGTATGTATTTTAATTTTATTTTTGGGTAAACTGTTCTCTTAAACAAACCTGTTACCTGCCACCTGCCACTGTTATGTAAAGCTGTGACTCGGCCGTCCTATTGGCCTCTTTTTACCCAGTTCTCTAGCTGTTAGACTGTCTGTCCACACACCGGCCGCTCTGAATGAGAGCAGAGATGTCTGTGGGCCATCTCAAGTGTCTCTGTGAGTCTTTACCACACGGATTTGCATAAGTGGATCTATGGATTCCTGAGACTGTGTGTCAGCCACACACAAGCTATTCAGAACGTCTATTTTTAGTGAATTAAAGCATTTCTGAATAAACAGCGATTTTTCACATGCATTTGAGTGAATACATGTTTGCATTTGATCTCACTGAGCGTGCACGACCGCAGTATTAATCTCAAAACCACACAGTGTCTTTTCTCTTTGGCAACACGCCACGTTGCTCTCCAGCACGACTCAGGAAGAAAGAGGAATGTTTTCCACTGTCAGACTGACTGAATCCTGCAGTCGCAAATCTCCCTCTTCACCTCAGTTAGGGTGAGGTAGTTCTCTGAGGGGCTACTCAGATTCATTAAAGCCATCCATCACCTCTCTGGCACAGTAACTGCCCACAAGAGAAACGAACCAGTTGGCTGCTGTGAAGAGATCAGGGCGAGTAAGCAATGGAGTGGACGTCCAGCTAACATCAGTCTTTCGCTCCTGGGAAGCGTAGACGTTCAGAGGCTGTTGAAGGGAGTGGGGTGGGGGGTTCCCTAACACCAGAGTAAATTAAAGAGTTCAGACAAGAATCCTGTATCCAAGCCAAGACTACCTAAGAAAAGTCTCCTTTGTGCTTCTTTAAAGTGAAAAAGACCCGTGTAGTCTAAATTGTAGATTTGTGGTTTTATTCCTCATCTTTTAGTTCTGAGGTCATTTACACTTCTATACATGCTAATATGCTGCCTAAAACTAAATTAACTTTTTGCAGATAACTACACATTTAAAATATACTGTCTTTCTCCCATGGTAGAACCGATCATAAAAATATTGATGACTCATCTTGCACTGCACATTGCTGTCCAATAAATGCTCTCTAGAATGAGAAGGCCCCTCCCCCAATACCCCCAGCTTCAGACTAGCAATTGTATTTTGTTTTTGTGCTGCCAATGACAAATTTTGTCATTAACTAAACACCTGTAAACAGCTGTAGACAAACTCAAGACAGTTGTATCATGAGTCCTGATCAGCTGTGATTGTTTACCAAAAGCATTTGTGAAAAATACCGAGCTCCAAATTGCCACCCAGCAACATTAAACTTATTGTCAAAGAATGCAGCACATTTTTTCATATCATTAGTTCCTTCCTTGCCAAGATATGGCCAAAAAATGCTTGTGTCCAAACAGCATGTGCCTGTTTCAGCCTTTTCATCACTGGTGATGTCATCAAGGCCTGTAGGCTTTAACCAATCAACAGCCTACTAAAAAAAAAAAAAACACCACCAAAAATCAAAAAGATCAAGGTCAGCGGAACACACTTGATGATTCTGGGTAATTTTAAAAATGACAAAATTTTATCAATTTAGAATCAGATTGGACTCAATGTTCCTGGTCTTTTTTCCCCCACAAATAACCAGTGCGAGTTATTTTAGAGAAGTTCGTCTTCGTAATCTTTTATTAAAATGCAATAACCCGACCATATCTAAAATGACTTTCCTTTCTGGAAAGTCAAACACTGCCCTACCTCTAAAGTGAAACGGGATATAAAAAGTATGAAATGTATCAGATTACAGATGAAAAAACGTTATGGAGTTGCCAACGTTATGGAGGCAGTTATACTTTAAGTATAATAGGCTTTCTGTTGTGCGAATGATACATCTTGCTGAGCACATCATGTCATGCTATATTTAGCATTAAATGTGGAGACAATGTGGAGCACTACAGCCAATCAAATATGAACCAAAAACAGTTTTGCCTAAGACAGCATTGGTGAGAGCTACCCAGGATGCTTTAATTAATACAAGACCTTAAGCCCCAAGCCTGTGGCATTTATCTGTATGTGTCTACACTGGCATACATCGTTCTGAAAGCTCACTGAGGCAAAAAGTCAAAAGTTGACAGGAGCAAGATGATTAGAGCTGTATGTTAGAAACATTAGGGAAACATTTTTATAATCTACGATTGTTAACTGGGAACGCTCGCTCTTAAAAACAAAGACACTAGCGTCTCTGTGTTATCAGACTGACCAAAAAAGCCTATCTAGCTGTCAGAACACAACAGCAGGCTGTGCAATGCTACGTGCCTGACATACCACAGTAAGATACGCAGTGGGCTTGTGGGTAACCGCAGAAAATAATGACAGGTCAATATGTCATTGACCTATAATGCCCTTAGTCATCTCGAGAGTGTCCGACAGCACAGGTTCAGAGTTCAGAGAGATGTCATGTTGATGTTACCACATAAAAATAGAAATCATTTTTTTGGAGATAGAGATATTTTTGTAAAAACTATACTACTTGCCTGACCAGGCATTACAGCTAACAATTTTAGGTTGTAAGAATGTTTCACTAAAATGTTCCACTACCGACTAAATGACCTCAGTGCATTCAGCGTACAGTATATACAATATGCATGTGTTGCATGACCCATGACCTTGGTGTTGCTAGCAACATGCTCTACCAGTTGAGCTACAGGGCAAAATAGAGTACTGTATGTGTGGCAATGTACAGTACAATACAGATTTAACACTAATGATCAACCTATTGTATATATTGTCCATCTAAAATACATGTTTTCCTTATGTTTCACAGCAGTTGCTAAAATGTTGCATGGAAAAGAAAAATTCCCAGGTGAGGAGAACCCATTAGGTTTAATTACAGCACCCAGGATCTTATTTATTGGAGCAAATGTCCCAGGAAGAATGCAAGCTTTAAGGAGACAATGATAAATTTAATTAACTGTGAATGAACTGTGCCAAAACTCATAGCTCGCTACAACATAATCCGCTTTCCCTGAAAATATTTCCAAACAGGATTAGCTGTGGAAGCGATCTGTAGCTGGAGGACAGGGAACGAGGCTTTTTTCCCTCAAGCGCCTCCATCCCTCTCCTCTGGATTCTGTAACCAAGGAGACTGTTTCCACCTCAAAGACTTTGGTATTTGGGGTACAGGGTGCTAAAGAATTTATTTATTCTGCTTGTTCCTAGTCAAATGTCCTAAAATACACTTCATGATATTGTATATGTTCAGTTTGTTGACAAATGTTTGGTGCAATTGAAACAAATTAAATAACTGAATACTGCATGGTTGCTGTATATATTTTTAATTCACATGAAAGTAGATTGTTAAGCAACCGAGAGTGAGAGAGGGGATGGGAGACAGTGTGAGAGACAGTGAGAGAGAGAGGATATGGGCATATACTGTTGGCAGTATACAAAGGGTGGGGCATCATTTTAAAATGAGCTCCCTTTCAACTCAACTTTTGAATCAAATTGGATGTTGAATGCATTTCAAAGAAATTAAACGAAGTCACACAAAAGAGGAATTTCACTAGATCTTAATCTTTGTAACAAAATTAAACTAATTATGTCTATTTATACCTCATTATTTCTCAAGTGATTCGATTTATTGCTCTAAACCAAGTTCAATACTGGCAAAACTATTAGCACAGCCATTAGAATTCAAACTTGAATTCAGCATCCTGTTCTCAAATCAAATTCAGGAACTGAAGGGCAATGTGAACGCACTCTCAATCATTTCAGAATGACATACAACCCCGGCACACAAATCAGTCCCGAGCAGGATTTTGTTATGGGGTTTAAAAGGTAAGAATGTAATCTTCCAGAGGGCAGCTTCAATACTGAACAATGTTACATTATATCTGGCAGAAGAAGATAACCTCGCCCTGAAAGGCCGTGTTGGGCCTTTTGGAAGCCCTCCAATGGTGCCCCAGATTTACAGTGGCATGAACAGGTGTCCACAGAAAATCACCCACTATATCTCACTTTTCCAGCCACGAGACATGGGCTGCTAGAAAATTTATAGAGGCCACAACAACAGGCTCTTTCTCTCCTGCTTCCCCGTGAAACTTTCCAGTAAAAGACAGCGATCTGAGGAAGAAGTCAAGGCCCTCAGAGACATAATGAAATGTGAAGTGTTACTTACATTTTGCACAACATCGCAGAGACTGAAGCGGAGCAGGAATTTCTGCTGACACAGCAGAACATCTCACCAAACTTCAGGCTGGTGCGAGTTTGATGTTGCCTTAAAGCTCTTTTGTATCATCAAGCCAAACTCGGCTGCAAGAATAGGCATGTACGAAACAGCATATAACTGTTATTATCTCCACTGTGACCGGCTGTTTTAATGCAGTCGCAGGTGGCGAGAATCCTCGTAAATGCAGATTCTCACAACATACAGGTGGCGCGTCTAAATTGGAGGTTTGAGATTATATGAGGGCGCGTAAAGCCATCTGCATATCGTAAGCTTTGGGTTGATGCTACCCGAGTCATAACTGTTAGTTTTACAGAAATTAAAGTGGAGGTGTACAGACCTTCAAATGCATCCTACATATGTGATGCCTTAAATTTAGTATACAGCGAGCAGCTAAGCTAAACCTAAAAGCAGGAATGCATTGAGATCAAACAACAAAAAGAAAACGCCTGGTAACTACAGCACTGTGAAAAAGTCTCAGGCACACATTTATTTAATGCGTCAGTAGGAAGTATTTTAGATTTTCAATCATTTTCAACAAAAAGCAAACAAGGAGTCCTGCAACAGATGGTCTGACCCCCACAGAGCCCTAATCTCAACATCATCCACTCAGTCTGACGTACATGACAACTGACTAAATCTAAGATACTTGAAACAACCTACCAACTGTCAGCAAATACACAAAATTATTCATAGCACTTTGTATGTAAGCTTATGAATAAAAACTATTCTTGCTACTATAAGTATATATGTTATACTTATTTATTTATTCATATTAATAATAATAATTTTACATATTTTTTTAATTTTCATATTTTTTTTTTCTGTTTTCTGTGTTTTCCTTTTATTATATATCAAGCTGCTTTAAAACAATGCAACACTGTAAAAAGGACTATATAAATAAATTTGCATTGAATTAAATATTTTTAAAAACATCCTCATTTAACGGTATTTTTCACAAGTGCCTTAAACCTTCCTATTACTGTACTCTCAATCAAATTTGAAAAACACGTTTCAAGACCCCTGCGTTTGTTCCCTCTCGATGCGCTCCATCTAGCTTTTAAAAATTCAGAAACACAATCTGTGTGAGCAGCCGCTAATAGATTAAAAGCCGTGACAAAAAGCATTTCTATTCAAAAAGAAAAACCCGTTTTCTCTGTGAAAATTACTGGCATTCAGTGAACTAAAAACTGATCAAAATAAAGTCAGGTAACAGATTTAAACTGCGCAATGACGTTCCATCTTTAAAATCACTCCTTTTGCCCTGATAAAACTCTTTGCTGAAGAATTTGACAGTCTGGAAAAGTTGACAACTGTCTGGATGCCATACATATCTCTACATTTCTGAATTTCAAAAGCATATGTTTCATCACGGTACATAAGTTTGACAGATTGTGTTTAATAAAATAGGGGGTTCGGGATACAGTATGTGGTTTCCACACCTGGTCCACAAGTCTACCGGCCCAGCAGGAAAAGTTCCAGTGGTCCTTCTGACCAATCAGGACAAAGTGTCTAGACATTAATGAAGAGGTTCTATCAAAGATCACACATCTAAGTAAGGAACATAATACTATGGAGAGAACAAGACCAATTGCCACTAGCTGCTGTGATGAGTATCGCCAGCAACACCGTGACTTGCTGTTCTTAACATCAGACGCAACAAAACCATCAGGGATGATCACAGGTTTATGAGAGATCTGTGAAGTCTCACACATTCACAGGACTGAGCTACTATAATGTGCTCTGACCTGCAGTCCTCTGATGTTGCACAGCCTGAGGTTTAGTGCAGCGCAGGAATACGGCCTGTACGCCATGTATACAGGTTCCACATTAAGTGTCAATCATGAGTGAGGCTTTGCCAGAATGAATGTGATTGGTGAATAATGTCCAGCATAAATCTGCAGAAGTTAGCTCTAAATCCTTTTAAAAGCAGGTCAGATATTCTGGTAAAGCCCCCAGGCAGCTATTTTAAGCACAGCTTGCTGAATGACAAAAGACTGAAATCTCCTGTTTTATAAATGTTTCTTGTTTTTTAGCTTTATGCGGCCTAAAACAAATGTATTTTTCAGCTCTAGCTAATGTGCATGCGTTTAAAAAACTACATGCTATCATAAAAGACCAAAGAGATGTGTTTGCCAATAACTAAATATCCTGGTACTACTATTGTACCCCATTGTACCAATTGAATTATTATTATACACTGTAGTGTATACAGATCTAGAAATATAGCTGTATATTTTCCAACCTTTTTCCAGTCAGAAAGCAAGTGAGGTGGTCCTGAGGTCAGAGGTCAATCGCTGACTGTGCCGTTAACAAGTTCCTTTTTAGTTTAGTTTTACCTGATCTGGCTGTAAAAGCTCATGTTGTTTATCACAGTCTCGTCTATCAGTCTGCTCGACTCAGGGCCCAGACAACAGGGCAAGGAAAAACTACAAATCAGCAGGGCCACAGGCGCCCTCCGGGCCCATCTAGAACAGATTCTGCCAAAACCGTGGAGGTAAGTGAGGGCTCCCCTCTTCCATCCAGATTAATCACCATGGATACGAGCAGGCAGGCGAGCACACAGACCGGGTGGATGGAAGACCTTGAGAGCTGTTTAGATCAGGAAGACAAACACTTACAGCCAATATTCTTAATAGGCATAGCAGGAGACTGGCAACATGGGGCTCATCAAGTGGAATTTGCACATTTTTAGCCAACCCTTACCAATGTGTTTTGTTTTGTTCATAGGCTGGTTCAAGGCGGTTTACAGGCACAGTTGACTGATTAAAGCCCACTAAGAGCAGCTGTGCTTAAAGCTTAAAGCATGCCATATTGTTTTATTTATAATGTCAAATTATATTTCACTTACTTATATTGGAATATTTACCTCACATTCCCCTCCCCTCAGAGCGCTCTACAAAGCCACACCTCCTCCAATACACATGAACGCATAACATAGTTTGTCAGGCAAGTAGGATGTCCCATTACTGCATTCAGACTGAATCTTCCACAGAAGATATATTTAAACCAACAAAAAATGTTTCTGGAATCACCTACCCTGCCTTTATTTTCTGAAAAGTACAGTAAGATTTTATTGTACAATAAGATCTTATGCCCAAAGGTTATGACCCCTTAAAGCTGAGCTTTCAGACCATGGTGATTTCTAAACAATAATTTAATGTTCACGTTTTTGGGTGTTATTTCAGAGAACCAAAGTGTAGCAAATATCAGCCTAGCAGCTCTATATTTGACAGGCAAATTCTTTGGTCTGGAAGCTATTTCTCGCTCTGTGGCATCGTTCACTCTGAAAACTGAAAGCTTTTTTCTTCAAGACTGCAATGGGAATGACTAAACAAACAGCAGCTCTCCTGGCTGATCATAATTCAGCCCTGAATGATAACTCTGCTTACTGCTATTAATACACATTCCTAGCTCACATAAACTCAAAGACGAAAAAAATAAACTCCCCCGTGACATCATTGCATGACATCATCGGGAGGTCACATGACATGCCAAACTGAAGCAGCTAAAGTGAAACCAGCTCAGGACACAGTGTGCTTGTGATGTTTCTACTGCAACAGCGCTGGCAGCACAGAAACCAAAGCCAGAGGAACACGTTCACATTCACTCAATAGAACACTCAACAGTGAACATTCTGTCACTGTTTACTCACACTCATGTCACTCCAAAACTGGAACACAATAGAGCATTACACAGTTCCTGCCATACAACATGGATTATTGTGACCACATTAGTCAAAATAAAAACAAAACACACCATAATAGTCATCCATATGACTCCTGAAATAAATCAAACTAACTTTCTTTAATGCTACTTAATTCCCAGCTTTATTGTGAATGCAACACAGTGTTCTAAAAAATGTGGTGATTGTCAAAATCTTGAATAAATAGTTTTGGTATGTTTTTGGAAGACATTCCAAACAT
This sequence comes from Ambastaia sidthimunki, assembly GCA_036877625.1. NCBI lineage: Eukaryota > Metazoa > Chordata > Actinopteri > Cypriniformes > Botiidae > Ambastaia > Ambastaia sidthimunki. Next base: position 2,884 of record JAZGTK010003079.1, on the reverse strand, counting down.
TAGGGAAACATTCTTACAACCTAAAATTGTAAGCCGGGGAAGGGCTTCTGGGAATTTGTAGTGCAGAAACACTGCTGAGAACAATGACCATTTGTCTGAGCGGTTGTACAGAAACAGTAATTGCATTTGGAATCAAAACACTTTGTAGCGAGCGCGGGTCTTGGAACAGATCCTAGACGTGACATTAAAGTTCAACAAAGGAATAAATATTTAAAAAGAGAGGTGGGACAAATAATCATTCAAATCCTCTGGCTCATAATAACCTGTGATGTCTCGTGGGGCAACAAATCTGTATACTCGATGCTATTCAAATCAGCCTGGAGAGACTGATGCCTCAAAATCTCACCAGCTTTAAAAACCAACTCTACGTTAACATTAACGTCAATGATAATTAGATTCAGTTTGCGCTGATGAACACGCAGCGTAATGTTAAGTGACGTGTTTGGCGACATTATGGAGGGAATCGGAGAGAGTTGGGGAACTTCAACAGCTGAAAGAGTTGTACGTCTGTATAATTGAGAAATGATACACTGCCAACCTCTGTCAAGAAAGAAAGACTTCACCAGAGTCAGATTAGCATCTGAATGCCTTCTATAGTATTGTTTTCACTGGATAAATTCAGCTCCCCTAAGGAATCTGCTACAACGATAGGAGTTAAGACTAGATGAAGAGGTAGAAAAGCAATCAAAGGAGTGAAGAAAATCAATCTAAATGTGTGGATGTGTGTGAGGGAGACGGCTGAATTCTGTCCGTGACTGCTGCCTCTATAGGAGCTGATTAATAAAACAGCGTGGGCCAACCTGAACAACAAGGCTTTGTTGTTTTCTGCTACTAAATTTACAGCATCACAGCAAACTGATGTTTTAGTGAATTTGTGAGTTTGCTGTCTGAACTAAACATGAAGGGAGAGACAGAAGTGTATGTGCTTCAAAAAAAACTAAAATCAGGCAACATCAATACATTTGTCTTTCTGCAACGCTAGTTCATAACAACAACAACCAGCGCAGGAAGATGAACAAATGAGATAGGCCCTGTAACGAATCGCCAAAAAAACTCGAAACTAAACAACTTTTGCTCTCCTGAGTTGCTTTCAGTGTAATGATGTATCAGCAGGAGCTGGATATACTGTAAACTAGTGTGTACACACTAGTACACACACACACACACACTTAAAACTTAAGTCTAAATGGGGATATTCAACGTGTTTTTAAACACAGCTAGTTATAAACAATACAACCTAACTCTAACTCACACTTTAACCCTAACAAAAAACTCTGCATGTTTACAATTAAAAAAATGTACATGTTACAATTTTAAACTTTAATATATTTTTAGAGCATTTTTACAAATAAGGACGTCCTCAAATGGCGGTTTTCTCAGATGTCAGATTTTTTTGGTTACTGTTGGCTACAGATTTGTCCCCAATATATGGTTAAGCAAACACACACACACATATACAGAACTGGTTACATTCTGTACAATGCTTGCCGTGAGCTTACACATCAAAAGAAAGTTCAATCTTTAGAGTCTGAAAACTGTCTGTAGGCTTCTACCTCATTTTCAAGCATCTCACGTCAGGCTGTACTAGCTGCTCACGCATATCAGGTCGTTGGCAGATGCGCCAACAAGAAACGTGACAATCTAAACCGCTCACTTCAATGATAACCTTGTACCAGGAATAGACTGTAAATGACCAGAGACAGGATATGCACTTTAGCACAGAACATGCGGAGGAAACCTCGTTAGTGGCTTTGATGCTCTTGCCGTTACAGAGTTTCTCTCTAGCTATCGTTTCATCTCCCCCTGCTCCTCTCCTGCAACGTGCCGCTCTCTCCGAGCAGGTGCGTGATGTCTGTCTGTGATGCTTGAATGCAGACCTGATCTCGGGGGAGATTATGTGGCGGTGAGCTCAGTCCAGAGCCCGTGTGTGGGTTTGTCTGACAGGAGCGGTTCTCCAGGCTCCGGAGAGTAAAAATCACAATCCTAGGCTTCTCTCTATAGATGTGGTTAAAAAAGGAGGGACTAAAGATGGAACCACGGGGTATTCCTTAGGATACAGTACATGGTTCCTGTTTATCAGGAGTCAAACTTCAGGAACTCTGACAACTCATGAGATTCAACAAGAGCAAAGAGAATTTCAAAAGGCTGCTACTTAACTTTGTAGGTGTAAATATAAGACTGTCTGTGATTGTAAGTGGTGTGTTAGAATCAAGGCCTCAATTATTCTCTCACTGTTAGTTAATAGCTCATGCACAAAGTAAAATCTGCCATTCTCACGGCCCTTATTTCAGTGGAACAAAAATGTGTGAGGCATTTGCAGTTCACAAGATAAAAATCTTTAGCCCTTGGTTATGTGGCTGTTTACACATACTCTATGTAGATGTGTCTGACATAGACATTGTAAATGAACAAAATCCAATTACCTGCGATAAAGGGCATCAGAGATCCATGTGTGCACATGAAAAAGAAAAAAACAGCCATTAGATCAATGATCATGTACTATTCAAGATACTTCATTAAAAACAATTGCATTAAAGTAATTTAAACAGCTTGAATATGTTTGTCAGATATTTGCTGATACTTTGGGGGTCAGATTCATGAAACAGCACTGTTTTAGTAAACTAGTTTCAGACTACAGAAAACTATTGAAGCAAGAGGAGCTCAATTCTCAGGTTTTAAGGTCTCTAAAGCTGTCGCATTGACTAACATTGAATTGGGCTTCCTAAATAAGCACCCTGAGACACAGATCACGGGTTCATATTTCCAAAATTGTCTGTCTTTGAGAACAGATTACAATTTAACCTTTTCCACCTCTGTTTCCATACATCTGACTGTTAAAGTTATAGACTAGTCTATATAAGTAACATCTCTAAGGGGAAAGGCT
>JAZGTK010003078.1:18019-28681 GCA_036877625.1 Ambastaia sidthimunki | reverse complement strand
ATATTTAGACTTTGCGCCCGGTTTGGCCAAAGCCTTTCTATATCCGAGACAGGGTTATGTCTCTAAGGTACCTTCTACTGTACTACGGCCAGTCGTGCTTCAGGCCTTTTGTCCTCCTATCTTTAGGGAGCAAGACCAGGAGAAGCTAAATCATGTGTGTCCAGTGTGAGCACTGGACACTTATGTCCACAGAACTGCCCTGTGGAGGAAGGCTGATCAACTATTTGTCTGCTTTGGGAATCCTAAGTGCGGTCTCCCCACTACCAAACAGAATTTAAGCTGTTGGATTTCTGATACGATTCGCATCTCTTATGAGTCCTCTGGGATCCCCCCACCTAAGGAAACCAAGGCACACTCTGCCCGGGTTATGGCGGCCTGTAAGGCCTTTTATGCAGGTGTCCCAATTCAGGACATCTGTGACGCAGCGGGATGGTCCACACCTTTAACCTTTGTTAGGCACTATGGCCTTAATATCCGAGCCACTCCTGGCTCTTCTGTCCTTTTGCCCTAGTTTGTGCAATCTTACACAGAGGGCAGGGGATTCTCTCAGTATGGGATAGTGGGCATCTYGTTCCCATAGCGTTTTTGACGCAGCTCGAGTTCCTGAAAGGGAACGTCTCAGGTTACGTATGTAACCCTGGTTCCCTGAGATGTTTTGTATGTTGTTCACTGTTATTGTTACATATAGGAAAAAAGCATGTGAACTCATATCTGCGAATGTGAACTCATATCTGCAGCTTGCAGCACCAGCTGGAGTCGCTCCGTGGCCTGTTCCGCAGGCATGACTTACATTGTGCAAGCATAGGTTTTGTTTTCTGTATAGACACATTAGGTTAGGGCGAGTGCCACCCACTGTATTTTAATATAAAGAGTGTAGAGAGTTAATGTAGAGAGTGTAGTTTAGTTAGGGCGTCTTTCATTGACGCTGAAGACTTTTCCTTTCATTCTTTTTGTTCTTTGGTTAGTTAGCGTAGTGGCACAAAACGTGAGTTAGGCTTGTTTTATTTATTTCTTTGCTTTGGTGCCGCTCACGTTCCGTTTCTCCCCTGTCTGTGTCTTTGTTGTACAGTATTGTGTTATTTTCGTTTTTGTATATATTTACTATTATTGTTGTTTTGTATATATTTATTATTATCTTTTCTACACTATAATTACAATTATAATCCACATTATACTTTATTCTACACTTGTAAAATAAATTCACTTGAGATTTAATCCTTTTGGTGTTGTGTCGTTCGTCACCTGCACCTAAATAATAATTAAAAATAACTTTAATGTTACACCCTACACCCCTAGACAAACTGGGGTTGTAACATCCTGATAGCAATCGCTAAAGATCTATATATATTTATATAAATACATATCTTAAATATATGACCCTAAAATGTTTGTCCAATCATTGTGTTCAGTTCGAATGCAATGATAGGATGATCTATTTACCTGTCAACTACAATATGTATGTGGTTATGTGTTGGAGAAGGCATGGCTTTGGAGAATGCTGCATGAGAGGGTTTGATTGTGTGCTTTTAAAGCTAGCTTGTCATTGCTCGACCTGTCCTCCAACCCATACGACCATATAGGTTGTTTGTCAAGAAATATGACCCATGTTTTAATGTTTTTGTCTTTGTTGTTTGCTGTTATTGTTACAGTAAAAAAATCAAAATAACATTTTCAAAAAACAAGCATCAATATGATGAAAAAACTGTAATTTGTTTAAAAGAATTATAAATTGGTGGCATACTAATAGTTAAATAATAAGTTACATTTGTCCAGTTAAGAAAAGGTGTCATTGTGGAAAAGCTGGTATGTACAATAACACTAAGTAAAGAGAAAGAAAGCTGACTAAATTTAATGCAAACAATATTTTGCAAATAGGCTGCAAAACACTATTTGGCAAAGACCACAAATATGCCTGCTTTCTCAATTCTGGACATTGTCCAATCTAACCATAATCCACAGTGATGACAGCCCCACTAACTAACAGATCTGGCCAATTAATCGGAGTTAATTAAATTAAAACAATAAATCCTGTTTAAGATCACCCTGTAGCAAATGTGGTAATAGTGACATCATGTTGCAGCATAGCTAAAGTCCTATTATGCCATTTCACAGTCTTGAATTTGTTTTTGAGGTATACTAGAATAGTTCCCTTTCGAGGGAACTCTGCTCTGCGTCATGCTTAACGCTATGGGGAGAACGTGCCCCAGTCTACATGTAAAACCAAGCCTATTTATAGGCAAGTTTAAGGTCATGTGATGTAGCATTGCGCACCACAATGCCTTTAGAAGGTGCCTGCAAAATACGTCATCAGCTTTTTTCATATCGGAAAGGCATTTTAATGAAAATTAAGGACATAATCGAAAGAAAGTATCAGTGTGGTTAGGGTAGGTGTACGGCTTATAATGTACCGAAAAGGTGGCATCTATTTAATAATTTAAATTATCATTTGCATGCAATATGTTATTATTGTATACTGTTTTATAATGTAGTACAATACTGAGGTGCAGATAATTGCCACTATTTACAATAAGTAGTATAAATAGTATAAACAGTATAAATAGTATAAACAGTTTAAGTAGCATCTACCTTCTATTAACACTTAGTGTAAATAGCATTTTACGCTATTTGCACTTAGTGCAAAGAAAATACTTTTTCGTTGCTATTTACACTGTGTTAATAGAAGGTAGATGCTATTTACACTTAAAACACACATTTACACTCGAAAAAAACATTTTAGGCTTATGCTTCCTATGGTATTTATGGACAAACTACAAAAAATATAAACGTCCCCCCTTTCTATTGCTAAGAGTAAAAAAATAAGGTTCTAGTGTTATTTATTACCGAAATGTCCCCGATTTGCTTCCCAGAAATCTGGTCACCTTATATTATATTGATTTCCTACTGAAACGATAAAGCAAAACATATAAAAAAGACTTTTTTTTTTTTAAGTCTGCCCAAGTTAAAGATATTGTGGATAAGACGCTGGTTGAACCTATTTTAACTAACACAGTTTAACTAACTACAGCAGTTATAGCCAAAGCCTATAGCTGGGCCACACAGAATCTACACACAAAAAGTGTAAAGCCTGTCATTCAACCTCTATACATACTCATTGCTGTTTATTTTATTTTGTACAATTTGAATTAACTGCACTATGTTTGCAACAAATCAGCTCTGTTATCAGCTCCATTTGACACACTTCGTCATGTTTAAATCCATTCAACAAATTTGTAATTATGTAGCATTTAAATATTTGTTAATATTTGTTAAAGAGGTTTTAGCTCATTTTTGATATTTTTGATGTTGCTGCATTGTCAATAATAGTTTTTGTTGTGATCACACTGGACTTTCAGCAAGCAAAACTTCTAAGGAGACCCTGCGGACAGCAACCGGATATATTAAGTTCCAAAGCATTGTTTTTTGAGTCACTGGAGCTAAAAGTGTAGTGAAAGGTGCCTTAATACGGGTTTTATAGATAACTTAAAGTGTTTTTGAAGAGACCTAACCTAAAGAGAGATGATGCAGCTGTCCTCTCTAAAAACTTTCCTGTTGTCAGTGAAATTATAACAGCTCATTATATGGATGTGTTCTTTTTGACTTCTGTTTGAGTCTTATGCATGATTGCATTAGTTTGAATTGAATCTACCTTACAAAGTCATTGTTATAAGCATAAGTCTCGTTTGATTTAAATTTAATTAGTACAAAGTAATGGTGCTTACTACGACACTATCACATTCAAGCACCAAAACTCCAGACCATCACACACACTTAAAGAATTTGCAGAATTTACTTTTCTTTCAGAATTTATTCTCTCTTTTCTTATTTTCTCTATTAATTAATAATAGGACTGCAGAGTGGATCACAATCAGAAATCACCCCTATTACCTTCATCACCTAATACCACTGTGCCCTAGAATACAATGTTAAATGGTCAGGTTATCCAGGGGAATTTCTCTGCACTTTAGTGTATTTTAGATATGGACAAAACGTGTAAATAAAATGACAAAATACTAAGTAATACCACTGTTAAAGAATCACACAACACAGTGGAAAATTGTTATTGAAGTGTTAAATCATTACATGCATTCTGATCTTTTCAGGGACCGGTTATTCTCTCAGCCATCTTTTCCTTTATCTTTTATTGTGTATTAATTCCTAGGTGGTATGTATTTTAATTGCTTATTCTTATGTATGGTGAACATGAGAAGTTGAAGGAGTTTTTTCTTTCTAAATAAATAATGTGTTTCTGTAGCTCAGTTGGTGGAGCATTGCGTTAACAGTGCAAAAGTTTTGGGTTTAATTCCCAGCTGTAACGAATGCGCTCACAAAACAGGCATGAACAAGAGATTCCAAAAACATAAACGATTTCATTCAAAATGCAAGGCATGAACAGGCATACAAAGGAACGCACAACATTACAATACAATCACCAACAAACTAAACCAAACAGGAAACGATTTAAATACAGACAATCAAACGGTAGACAAGACACAGGTGATACTGATTACACATAACGAGCACAGGAAGTCCAAATATGGGCAACACAGAACAAACCAAGAGACAGTCCAAACGGGGGTGTTACACCAGAATGAACTGTAAGTCGCTTTGAATAAAACTGTCTGCCAAATACATAAATCTAAATGCTTTTCACAACCCCCAAAAAATAATAATAAAAATATATACTCATAATCTCAGTGGGCTTCTTTATCCTCAATAACTGTAGTTTTTCATTTTTTTTCAACTACTGCCCTTCTCCTTAACTAAAATAAATACATATTTCCCTTAGTAAATGCAATATTCAGTTTTTAATATCCAGGTCTATAAGATCAGGGCAGAGATGGGCTCCAGTGCAATACGTTTATTTCTATATTTATAACAGATCCTCCATATCAGGAGGCCTGGGTTGAGCGGCCATAAAACAATGTTGTGTATAGATAAACTTTTTTATATATAATCTTAATATGGAATCGGAGGCATTTTTACAATGTGCCATACTTCAGGATGAGGCTAACAGTATTTTGGAAGGCTGGAGGCTGTTCATCTTTATGTCTCCAGCAGGCACTGCTGCTGCATATTAATAAGTGTTTCTGCCCCAAAATGTTATTTAGTCATCTCATGCTCATTTCTCAAACTTCACCAGTTTTACAATTTCCCAAACTTTTATTTCTTCATTATTGCCAGCAAGATTTCATTAGGTATTTAGAATGTAAACAAGCATGAGTGATGACAGTGAAGGTTTAACTGGTTGCTCTCTTATTTAAACACACAATTCCCATATGAGTAAGGTCACAATGTAAGGCATTAATTTAATTCTCTGTAAGACTAGCTTGTGTGTGTGTGTGTGTGTGTGTGTGTGTGTGTGTGGATGAGGCAGAAGGGGCTGAGGGTTGGGTTTACGCTCAACTCAAATAAATCATGTAAAAAAAAATGAGCAAATGTGCCTGCTACCTCATCTCCTTACCATCCAAAGAAAATGAAATTCACTGGAATACCTATCAAAACTGCAATCATCAGGAAATAAAATCACCTTTGCTCTATCTGCATTTTCCGAATTCATTTCCTTTATGCCCTTGACATTTAGAGATACCATTTAGATTTTGTGTTACAGTATAGAATCATTTCACATGGCGTAATATACAAGGGCTTCTCACTAAATAGAATAAACAAGTTAGTGCAATATTCCTTTGTTGTTGTTTTTTGTGAAGAGATAACGTTATGAGAAAATAGAAAGAGATAATATGAAGAGAATATGATACGAAAACTATGGGTCTCTAGTTTCTCACTGTGATGTGTAATTGGGTAAAAGGTCTATCTGATGACTTCATCAGCTTATCAGAATGGTTTAATCAATAAACAGATGTAGATCTTTCGGCATAAAGTGTTCTTTAAAACTGAGTCAGAAACCCTAGGGTTCCATACAAATCGTAATACTTTATGCATTTCCAACTGAATCTTTTCAGTGCATACAGTCATGCATCTAGTCTAAATAATGTTAGCTAGTAAAAGCTACATGTCACCAGTGATTAAGGTCTCTCCAAGGCAGAGAAAAGTGGTGAAGAGAGATAAAGAGGAACAGAAGAAAAATAAACACCATCTTTCCAAGACAAAAAGAGTGATTTCTGCACAAAGCTGCATAGCTTAACTTCCAATAATAAATTCTGATATGAAACTTTGCTTAACCAGGTTATCCAAGCAAACTAAATCCAACACTAATAAATTGTTCTTCAATATGCTGCATACATAACTTTTAGTAAAATTAGAGAAAGTAAAATTAGAAGTAGCTAACAACAAAATTAAGCATAACAAAAGGGTTAGTGTAACAAAGTTGTCTCCATTTCAACTCAGTAGCAACTCAGTCTGCTATGTCGTAAGGTTCATACATCTAAAGCTTGGAAATGTGGAACTGTTTTGTTTACAGAGAAAGTGTGTATTTATGTAGGGGAGAAGAACAGGATGAATATTTAAGGATAACTGAGGGCATAAAGACCTTAAAATGAGCTTGTTCATTTAATGGGTCTCCAGTTGCCAATTAGTAATAAATCTTTCTTGGGTTTAGGAATTAGACAGATTACCCCTTGAGTCATAGTAGTTGGAAGTTCAGAGCACTTTAAACTTTCAGAAAACACTTTAAAAATATTTTTAATATTTTAAAAAACTGCTTATAAAATTCAACAATAATTCCATCACTACCTGGTGATTTGATACATTTAAGATGTTCAATCGCATCCTCAATTTCAACAATAGCAATTGGAAAAATCACATAAAATTTGGTCCTCTTGACTGATTATATTTACATTCTCTATGTGCTTACAAAAAGTTGACATTTTAAGCTCACAAAATTTAGATTTGTATAAATTAGAGTAAAAATTATAACAAAAACTAGAAATTGTATCAAAGTTATCTATAATAGATTTATTAATATTCATTTTGGAAACAGAATTGAATTTAGCCCTATTTATTTAGATTATACTTTTCAAGTTTGAAAAAATAAGCAGACATCTGCTCTCCGTGCTCTAACAATTTTTGTCTTGATAGAATAAATGCTCTGTGTGCTCGCGTTCTGTACATATCATCAAGCTTATTTTGTAGTTCCATTAAATGCACTCTCTGCTCATCCAATAAATTATCAGTAGGAATACTGAATAGAGATAAAACCTCTTCAAAGATTTTCTCTTCCCTGAGACGCTGTGATTTAGCTAATATACTACTAAATTTCCTTAGATATTTTCCAATTTCAAATTTTAATAATTCCCAATTACATTTAAATGAACCTTCCTTTTTGGCTTTTACCCAGTAATAATTAATGAGTCTTTCTATTTCCTGTTTAACTTCTTTCATTTTGAGCAGAGAACTATTCATTTTCCAGTAGGAGTACAGTTGTAACACCCCGGTCTGGACTGTCATGTTGGTTTGTCCCATGTTTGTGACCATATTTGGAGTTCCTGTTTTTGTCCTATCTGATTAGTCCCACCTGTTTGTAATTAATGTTGATTGGTTTGCCTTTATAGGATGTTTCATGTTCAGTCCACGTTTGTCGGTTATTAAAGTTATTTTGTGCGTTCTCAGTGTTGCCTGTTCATGTCTGCCTTGTTCTTGGATTATTTGGATTAAAAAATGTTTATTTTGGAGTTCATCGTTTCATGCCTGATTTGTGAGCACATTTATGACAGAATAACCGACCGAAAAAGTAGCAGTGTATATAATTCCACTTTTGTTTTGTTCTGTTCAGTGTTTTTTGTTCTGTTCATGAATTTCAACGATCCATCGTTTCGTATCCTCCTGCTGGAGCAGGGAGAGCGCTCTCTTGAGGACTACACAGAGGAATTTCTAGCCCTGTCTGAATTTACGTACTTCCAGGACTACCCGCTGTGTCTTTTCTACAACAACAAGCTCAACGATACCACAAAAGCACAGCTGTCTGGAGAAGGTCCTTGAGACAGCCTTCTGGCTTTTGTTGAGTGGGTGCTGTCGTCCTGTGGCTCGCCTATGACATTCCCACTCCTGACCCAGTGCCCAGCCCTGAGTGCAGAGAGAGTGTACATCTGACGGAGAGTCAGAGTTCCTGGTGACCGACGAGCCATCGCATGAGTGTGCGACAGAGCGGAGGGTCGTCCCGGAGCCCGAGCTGGTGCCATCAGACCAGGTGCGTGAGCTGGCGGTGGAGCATAATGTGGATGACCAAGATGAGGGAGGCTACACCCACTCCACGAGTGCTGAGGGTGAGCCACCACTGGGCCCCATGTACTGTTTTCCTGCTGTTACCACGTCTGATCTAGATTTCCTACCCACCCACCCTCCCATTCATGTCTGAAAATGTCTGCCATGCTGAAACAGCCACACCGCCATTGTCAGTTGACAGTCCCTTCGCTCACCCTCAGCCCACTATCAGTGCAGTGGCTGAGCTGCAGGGCTGGAAATCCTGGACTCCACCTCGGCCCTCTGACCCTGCAGCTCCACCATGCCACCTAGCTCCCTCATGTCCACCTGGTCCCGTCAGTCCACTAGCTCCACCTGGCTCCATCGTCCCTCTAGCCTCACCCCGTCTGTCATCGACCATCCCTCGCCTCAGGATTCTACTCCTCCGGCTTCGCCTTGTCCCTCCATCGCACCGGCTCAGTCTGACTCTTCCATCCCTTTGGACTCACCTTGGTCCTCTGTCACACCGGCTCCACTGCGTCCTTCCGGATCCCATCATATCATGTTGAAATTGCGTCCTTCTGGTGACATCTGCTCCGCTTTGGCCCTCCGGGTTCTCGTTGTCACCTGGGATCATCAACTCTCCATTTCTGCCTCGGGCTCCACGTCCACCTGCTCTGTTTTCATCGGTCGGTCCACTGGAGTCATCAGCCCCTCCTCCATGGTTCCTCCCTCTGTCGGCTCCGCCGTGGACCACCATCATGGCTGTGGCCTGGGTCCTGCCCAGCTTCCCCTGTTCCAGGTCCCTCCTGTGTCTCCATTGGTTCCTCCCCCCATCACCACTGCTGGACTGTCTTGTCGTCCCCCTTCCAGGAGTCAGACCTCCGCTGGAACCCCCCCCATGAACTATCTGTTTGGTTTTGTTGTCTACATCTTTTTGATGGCGTAATGCATCTGTCAAATAAGTCACGTAGGAATTTTATCGCAGATAGACCGGCCCATGAGTCACTTAATCCGCAGCCCATTGACTCTTTTTTAACTGACATTCGGCTGGCTCAATCACGTCTTTAAATAACTTCCCATCCACACCCTTTGTGAGCTTGCAGCACAAAATCAGAAAGATAATGGAACCCTGTCCTGGGTGGCGCAGGTGGCGGCCATTACGCTCATTAAAGACTATATATAAACTCACCTGTGCTGCTGCTCGGGGCAAGTCTCTGTGCAAGTCTCGTTGTGCCCCGGCTAACATCTCTGAGCAATCTCTCTTGGTTTTCTGGTTTCCTGTATCTTGGACTCTTTACTCATTGTTGATTGTTAGCCACCTGCCTAGTGACCTCCAGAAGTCTGGACTTACTTGGAGTAATCCTGGACTGGATTACTCTGTGTTTTGGATTACCTGTGTTGTTTCTGTTTACCGTTTTGACCCTTGCCTGTCTGACCTCGTCTTTAAATAAATATGCTGCATATGAATCCCCGTGCCATTGACCTCTCATTACAGAAGACTTTTCCGCCAAACGATCCAGCAGCATTCGCTCCATGGCCCGTGAACTCACCTGCTCAAGTCCCGCGGCCGTTCCTCAACCCGCAGCGGATACTAGCCATGTCTAAGGCGACCCGCAGCGGCTACTAGCCATGTCTAAGGCGCTAACCCAAGCCTCGCAAGCCTCATGGGGCTGCGCAGGTCCAGACCAGTGTTCTCAGTGCTGTCCGGAGGTTCCCATGCCCACACCCAGTCCAGTGGTTCCAGAGGCCGAGGCCAGCCAAGCATCACCAGATCGGATCATCACCTCGCCATGAAAGCATTGAGGGTGAGCTCCCACCGGTGTCTGACAATTTTGTTGCTATGGGGTTGGAGCAGGCGCTCCCACCCACCCTCCCTGTTTTGCAGACACCGGCCACACCGCTGACATCAGCTGTCGTTCCCTCAGCTCACCCTCAGGATCTGCGCCGTAGCTGAGCTGCGGTCCTTCCAGCCTCCGTCAGCACCGTGGCCGGAGGATCCCTCTGCCTCCCCTCCGGTCCTGGAATCTGGGTCTCTGTCTCAGCCTGTGGACCCTGCCACTTCGCTCAGCCACCTTGCTCCCTCATCTCCACCCTGTCCCGTCACTGCACCAGTTCCACCAGGCTCCTTCAGCCTCCGTGCTCTGGTCTTCCGTCAACCTTCCTGCGCCTCTGGATTCTGCTCCTCTGGCTTCACCTCGTCCCGCCATCCCACCGGCTTGGTCTGACTCCTCTATCCCGCTGACTCCACCTCCGTCCTGCGTCGCACCGACTCTGGCCCTCCGGATCTTCGTCCTCGCCAGGGATTCAGTCTCTCCGGTCTTGCCCCGGGATCCTGCTCACGTCAGGAGCCGTTCGTGTGTGGGGGGGGTCTATGTCAAGAACTACATTACCCAGAATCCCGTGCACAGGTGGCGGCCATTACGCTCATTAAAGACTATATATAAACTCACCTGTGCTGCTGCTCGGGGCGAAGTCTTGTTGTGCCCCAGCTAACGTATCAGAGCAATCTCTCTTGGTTTTCTG
>JAZGTK010003078.1:0-17969 GCA_036877625.1 Ambastaia sidthimunki | reverse complement strand
TTTCTGTTTACCGTTTTGACCCTTGCCTGTCTGACCTCGTCTTTAAATAAATATGCTGCATATGGATCCCCGTGCCATTGACCTCTCATTACAGCATCAGGAAATTTGGATAACCAATAAAGAAGTCTCTCCTCTAGCAAAAACAGTAACTGGTCATTATCAGGTTTACTATTATAACCATAAATATTAACTACATTGAAATTTACACTGAAACTTTTTAAAATTAAACATATAAAATGGCCATTTTTATCACATTATGAATTTAAAACTTCACCACCAAAACTATTTTTCCAAGCAAGAGACCCCTGCTGAGTGTACTGATCCATGAGACAACCAAATATCATGCCCTACTGTGAATGCCAAAAATTCACATCAGAAGCGACTGAATGAGATTCTTGAAGAAAATACAAAATCAAAATTAAATCGTTTAGTGAACGTAAATAAGGCCTTACATTTAATGTTTTCTCTTAAACCCCTGGCATTCAAAGAAATAATAGAAAAAGATATGAACAACTAACACTAAAACAGGAAAAAAAAATCTATTACCTATTTAAACAAGTTTTTATATAAAACTAAATTTGGCAAAAAGGTCAAAAATGTTATACATAGCACCATATAAAACCTTTTGAGTACAAATAAGCCTCTCTAGGTCAAAAGAGAAATATATATTGTTAGTAACCAATACAATCCCTGCTCCATTATTTAAAACAAGTCAGTAAAATTATTATGTTATATAAACACATATCTTTTAACTCCAACCAAATACAAGTCATATCAGATCAAGGGAAACAGTAGTGTCAGATTTTAAATCAGTTAGTGAGAGTAATTTCACCTTCCCTTTATACAAAGGCTCTGGCTCCAACAAAATAAGCTGTTTTTCCAGTCACTTTTTTCGCGGTCTCCTTTTGAAAAGTCCTCTCTAAACTGCAGACCGTTATCACATAGATAAGAAGAATATCTGGCTGCCTACCAAATAGCATCTCTGTAGGTGCACATAGAAAACTGCTCTAGGCCTACAGCCACCGCTGCCCTGTTGTGGTTTTCCAAGACGATGAACAACATCGACAGCTTCTGGAAGTTTTTCCTTTTCGCTGGGAAGCACAGCCTGACAAATCCTGACGACTTCAAGACGGATGTTTTTATCAGCCACCTCCAGATTACCAATCAGCTTCAGATTGCACCCTCTCATGTAGGTTTCTAAATCACCCATTCTTTTCTGCATCTGGCTAATCGGTTGTTCTACTTGATCCAATCGTCGCTCCAAGCTCACCACCTTTTCCACCACAGACTTTAGTTCAGACGTCACCATATCCACTTTTACATTCAAGTTGGAGATCTTTCGCTCTAGATCAGCTGCGATATGTTGTCCAGCTGGGATGCGATATCCACATTTGCAATGTCACTGGCCTTTTTCTTAGCAGCTGGTGACTTGCTTGGGGTAACAGGCAGAGCTGGAAACTCCTCTTCGAGCAGGCTAAATGTGTCTCCCTCGCTTACAGAAGCAACATAATCATGCTTACAACTAATGCTAATGAGTGAGCGTGCGCTAGCGCTAACATTTTTAGCTTCTTCAGAATGAGCCGAAAGCCCTCGCTTACGCACCATGGTTAAGCAAAAAAGTTGTCAACAGTTGTCAACAATTTAACAAATCGTGATAAGCAAATGTAAAGCCGAAATAATTACATACAGCTTATTAGCAACATCTATAAAGAAAATTGGTGCAAGCATTCAAAACTGCGTCAGTTCAGGCTGCCATCTTGATCTACCCCCCATGATGACTGTTTTCAGTCTCCACATTTATCAAGGTCTGATCATTCGTACGACGGGATTGGCAGTGTATGAATCGCTTCATAAATCACACGTGATCTTGATCATAAGATCATTTGTGCGCACAGAGAACGTGTAAAACTAGGCCTATTTATAGGCAAGTTAAAGGTCATGTAACGTAGCATTGTGCACCAAAAAGCCTTTAAAAGGTGCCTGCAAAATACACCATCAGCTTTTTGTCTTCAGAAAGTCGTTAGTCTGAATGGAGCTTAGCGGGTTGGGTCCCACTTCTGCAGAGGCAGAGCGAGGCTTTACTTGTGGGGCTCACAGCTCAGTTTGGTGGAAGAGCAGCAAGAGATGTGCCCCACCTTTTCTCTTGTGCTCTCCGCCGAATCGGATGAGCACAAACCAGCTTCAGAAGCCCACTCAGCGGTTTCTTTTGAGCTGGAAGATGAGTTCATGCTGGTAGCATTAGATGACAATCTGACTGCTAGCAGCCAGATGGGTAATGAGGCATTTACATTTTACATGTATTCATTTGGCAGACGCTTTTATCTACAGCGACTTACAGTGAATTCAATGAATAATTTTTTTTAATGCATTCCCTGGGAACCCACAACCTTTGCGCTGCTAACGCAATGCTCTACCAGTTGAGCTACAGTAAGGGAGACTAGCCACATTTGAGGAACTGGTTGAGGTTGTTTCTTGTGCTATTGAGAGGCTAAGCCTTCAGTGGCCAGACAAACAGCAGCACATTAAGACATTTAAGTTGGATGATAGGTTTCTATTGGTTTCTACGGCATCATTGTGGAGGATGATTCCTATGCAGCAACAGGTCAGGCTGGTGCATTACTGCACACCATGATGGTTTTGCAGGTGTACCAGGCTGACCTGCTTAAAGACCTGGACCAAGGTTGAGGTTTTAAACCGGACGCGTTTCAGACAGACAATTCCATACAGACACATGGCCCTTCATGCCACCAAGCAGACGGCCAGGTTCATCTGCCATTTTATGGCTACTCTGGTTGCTACACAGTCTTGGTTTGTGGCTTAACCTTTTGGGTATTCACAAAAGGGACAAATCTTTCCTTTTTGATGCCCTGGTTGCTCCTCAAGGTCTGTTCGGCCACACAGTGAGCTCCATCTGCGACAGACACCAGGAGGCTAAAAAGCAATCTCAGGTGTTCAAGGAGCTCCTCCTCTGGCATAGTCAGGTCACTTAAAGGCTGCGTAGTAGAAGAAAACCTGATGCCAGCACCTGTGTCTTCTGCTTCAGCCTCACCCATAGTAAAGACATGGCTGAGATTACATTTATATATGCATTTGTCCTGACAGCCATATTCCTGGGAGTCCTAGCCAGGGTTCTCATAGACCAAGTTTGACTGCTTCTAGTGGCGCCATTCTGGCCAACCTGGATCTCCTAGATGGAGCTCCCAGTCTGGAGGAACCTTTAATTTCAGGCTCGAGAATGGTTGTAGAGACCATTCTGAGTTCCAGAGCACCACATACTAGGAGACTGTATGCCACCGGTGTGTGACACCATATTGACCTGGTTCACTGCCCTGCTGGTTTAGTGCTGGAGTTTCTTCAAAAGTTTATCAAGTGTTCCTTAAGGTTTATGTGGCCACAATCTCTGCTATCCATGAACCTGTTAATGGATCTCTTGAGGGAACACCCCTGATGTCTCGCTCTATGCATGGTGCCAGAAGGCTGATGCCTTTTTGGCACATGCGGGTCCCTTCTTGGGATCCTACCGTTGTTATAAGGGGTTTATCTTTGCCTCCATAGGGTCAGCTTTGGATAAGTTTCTGACTAAGCAAAGGTGACTTCCAAGGTAACCTCAATAAATCACATGTGCTATTACCCTGTCACCTCTAGAGCCCATTCTACCAGGGGTGTGGCATCAAGCATGATGCAGCGTCTTGTTTTCTGTCTCAGGGAACCAGGTTACATACGTAACCCGAGACGTTTTGTCTGAATACCTTTTTGCAAGCACCTTCAAATTATCCAAATTTTAACAGAATTAGAACAGGAATTTTACATTGTCTTCAAAAGTTTTTAAATTAAAAAAATCTTCCAATCAAAACTAATAAATAAGAATAAGTAAAATTAAAAAATAAGTAAATAGATTCAGCATGGAAGACAGAGAAAAAAATGTTCCTTTTCTTTGGATTCCGGTAAGAAGGTCATTATTTATATGTACTTAATTAGGTAAAAGGAGACAAACAACTCAAAGCGTTAAAGGAGCTTGATGCAATGGCAGCCATTTGCTCACTAGTCAATAGTGGGAAATTGGAAATGCCTGACTAATCGGTCAAATGAAGGAAGCCCTGACTGACAGTGTGTGTGTGTGTGTGTGTATGTTGTGTCATTACCTTTTTCTTCTGAAAACATGTTCTCTGTCTCTGTTTTATCTTGGCCTCTGCAACAAGTAAGGCATAATTAATTAAAGCCAGAGCAGCATATGAACACTTATTTGTGGTCAAGTTTCAAATACATCCATTACGCTTGTATACAGACTACTTGGCATGGCCAACATTAATATCTTTAGTCAGTAAATGGCAGGGAACCAAGGAGTTAAAATGCAAAGGCAGTCATTTGATTTCCACATAAGAGAGAGAGAAACCCATTAGCCCAGCGCTCATCACAGATGCATGTCCTGTGGTTTTGTTCTGTGCAACCCTAACCATCCTAGTGTCACACTGAAGCATCTATAGACTGGTCAAAGCTATGCATACTGGTTATTAATAATGTGAGTCAAATGACAGGACATTACTAAAGCAACATTGACTGTCTCATGGATGAAGTGGATGAAGTCAGTTCTTGTAAAGTTCACAGTTAATGGTGTACAGGAGTAAAGATCAATGGCGGAAAATATTTGTGTTATACTAGGTTTCCATTTGTACTGCCAGAGAAACCATGGCGACACAGTGACTCATAATAAAATGCATAATAGTTTTAGTTTCTAGCACAGCACTGTTGTTTTTTGTCATCATGGACCAAAGTTATTTGTTGCCATTTGCAGCGCCAAAGAAAACTCCAAGGAATGAAAATGTATGTGTGGATTAAATGATCCAAGAAGAGTTTGAGACAAAAGGAGAAATTAAACGAGGATCAATATCGTTTATTATGGGTTCGGTTTTACATAAATAGTGAGTCAACATTTTTGCAAATGCTGTGGGCACATTTAAAGGTACTTTTTCTATAGTTGTTTAAACATTTAAAACTGGGCAGCATTACCCTGCCATTTAATTAAAAAAGTGATGGGCTTGGTCCAATTTAGCATTAAACATTATGTAGCTAATTCATTATAATGAAATGGACTCACAGTTAATGTTATAAAACGTTTTTAAAAATGTATTTCATCCATGAACATGATTTTTTTTAGTGTGGTCGCAAAAATTACATATTGTGTCTTTACAATGAATATCAGTAAAGGTTTATATTTCAGATTTTGTCAAGTAATGCAATTATCTTTTTTGTTTTATTGTGTCTGTTGAAATACATTTTAGGCCCACTCTGTTTACTAGGCCTATTTACTCCAAGTCTCATGTGTCTAAATGACATAAAAGTGTAAAGTATTTGCAAACAAATTTTATTGCATCTATTATTGCAACTGTTTCACAGGGCATAATAATGAATTTTCATAATTATTTGAAGAAAGTCAGCATTCATTTTACAGCATCCAAAAATTGTTGCAAAAGCTCACAAAAAACCCTTCATGTTTTGTAAATTTTTCTACCGTGTATAAAATTCTGTAAAGCTGCTTTGCAACTGAATTTAACTGAAAAACCTCAGTAAGCCTCAAGTTGTCTTTATCTAAAGAGAAAATTGGTGGGCAGGATAGCGAAAGACAACCAGTTACTTTACGTCTCGTGAAGCATTTCAGCTAGTGCTCAAAAAAGGTCTAAAGCTTGTTTAAAAACGAGGGATGGTTTATGAAAGGGAATGATAATAATGATACATCCTTCATCCATATGATCCACTCATCAATGTCTCTTCCTGGCTCCCCGACAAAGCTACTAAAAGTGTCACAGAGTGACAGACTCAGCTGTGTAATAAAATGAAGGACAAGGAGCTTGGTTGTCATCTCCATATCACAATCTTCCGCAGTGGCAGCCATTTGAAATTGTGTTCCTGAGTGTAAAGCAGTGCTGACCTTTATAATTTCACTGTTAGTAAAGAGGGGCAGGCAGACACACACACAAAAGCATGCTAGTGAGGCTGCATTCATTAAATTTTTGCACTGTAGAAGGTTGATAATAGCCATATCAGATAAAATCTCTCTTCCTTTAGAGCTCTAGTTCCTAAAAAAAATAGAGAGAAACGGAGAGTGAGGAAGAGATTTATAAAGAACAAAACTTTGCATAATCTTAACACAGCAGAGACTCAAGCTCTGTTAAAACACAGCAAATTTTCTACTGGTTTGTCTTAGGCCTAAGATAGTCACGCAGAGTAAATAAAGCAGACAAAAGGAGAAAGAGAACAGAGGGTAAATTGACCACTCTGACACTAGTTTAAAGACATGAAAGATTTTTTCTTCTGTTTTCTGTTTCTTCTATGGGATCGAGGTAAGCCTTTGCTTTGTGCTGTTCTTTGCCCAGTTTTTAATCAGGTTTTTAACCAGTCATGTGTTGCATGAGTCTACCCACTCTCACTCCTTTCCAAACCTGTATTTGTATATTTTGGAGCTACACAGATTACTGCATTTTCATCCCATTTTAAAGTGGTTTTTAAAATATACTGTTTTTTCAAAAATACTATTCATTTCTTTGTGTGTAAAACAATTTTAAAAAAGGATTAGGAAAACAGTGAAAAGGTCTCAGCTTATGTATGTAACCCAGGTTCCCTGAAGGGAACAAGACGCCGCGTCGAAACGCTATGGGAACGCCTCCAGCTTTTATGCACTCTGAATTACATGTAAAATCCGTCCAATCGGGGGGCGACACGTCATAGACGGGGTGACGTCACGACCAGGAAGCTTAAAAGCACGTGCGCAACGCAACTCGGGTTAGCTTCGAGTATAAATGAAGCGAGCGCAGGCAGGGGTACCGGAAGTATGGCCTGCGACACAACGTCTCGTTCCCTTCAGGGAACCTGGGTTACATACGTAACCTGAGACGTTCCCTTTCAGGAACTCAAGCTGCGTCGAAATGCTATGGGAATGAGATGCCCACTTTACCAGACTGAAGGTTCCCCAGCCTTCTGTGTGAAACTGCACAGCTAAGCCATGAGGACAGAAGAGCCAGGTGAGGCTCGGACATCAAGGCCATAGTGCCTCACAAATGTCAGAGGGGTGGACCATCCCGCAGCATCGCAGATGTCCTGAATTGGGACACCTGCATAAAAGGCCTTAGAGGCTGCCGTACCTCGGGTAGAGTAAGCCTTGGCCCCTTTAGGTGGAGGAATACCAGAGGACTCATAAGCAATGAAAATAGCATCAGTAATCCACCGGCTCAACGTCTACTTGGTAGCGGGGAGACCGCGCTTGTGATACCCAAAGCAGACAAAGAGCTGGTCAGACTTCCTCCACAGGACAGCTCTGTACACAGTTAAGCTTCTGCTGGTCTTTCTCCCGAAAGGGAGGAGGACAGAAGGCCTGCAGTACAGCTGGCCATAGTACGGTAGAAGGAACCTTAGAGACATAACCCGGTCTCGGGTACAGAAAAGCTTTGGCCAAACCAGGCACAAAGTCCAAATATGAAGGGGCAACAGAAAATGTCTGTCGGTCACCCACTCCACTCAGAGAGGTGATGGCCAGTAAGAAGGCCGTCTTGGCCGACAGAAGATGATCAGAAATTTCCCCAATGGGCTCGAAAGGAGGAGCACAAAGGGCCTCTAGTACCACAGCCAGGTCCCAAGGTGGGAGACGAGTTCATACCTGGGGCCTCGGCCCCTGTCTCAACAGGGCGTCTGCTCCCACATTGAGACATCCAGGGATATAAGCCGCTCTCAGCGAGAGGAGCTTCCCCTGGGACCACACAAGGATCTGGTGCACCAACTTGTAAAGAGGGCGCTCCTTGGTGATTGATATAAGATACTACAGCTGTGTGGTTAGTGCGAACTAACATATGCTGCCCCCTTAGGTCCTGGAGGAAATGCCTGAGAGCATGGAAAATGGCAAACATCTCTAGGCCATTCATATGCCATGAAAGCTGGTGCCCTCTCCACACACCACAGGCCGGGCGGCCACTCATAACCGCCCCCCCCAACAGGTGAGGGATGTATCTGTCGCAAGTGAGACATGGCAACAAAGAGCTCCCAGAACCGGGCTCTGATTGAGGAAACAAAGTTTCTTCCATATATCTAAGGCCCGAAAGCAGCGCTGCGTGACCTTGATTTCACAGAAAAAATGTCCCCATGGGGAAAACCCCTTGTACAGCAGGCCAAATGGGATTACATTGGACGCTGCTGCCATGAGGCCCAGCAGTTTGTTGAAACTGCTTCACAGTGAGTGCCTGGCCTTCCTTGACTCTCGTGACTGGCATAAGGATCGAATCTACTCGAGCAGGAGACAAATGTGCCTGCATCATGGTCGAATCCCAAATCACACCCAGATAAGTGGTTCTCTGTGCTGGAGAAAGCACACTTTTCTCAGTGTTTAGTCTGAACCCCAACTGCTTTATGTGGTCTAGAACAACATCTCGATGTTGGACCACCAAGCGCTCTGAGTGAGCTAATATCAACCAATCATCAATATAATTGAGTATGCGGATGCCCTGGGATCTTAGGGGAGCCAGAGCTGCATCCACAAGTTTTGTAAAGGTGCGGGGTAAGAGTGCTAGGCCGAAAGTGAGGACCCGATATTGGTAAGCTTTGGCCCTGAAAGCAAACCTCAGGTACTTCCTGTGTTGAGGAAGGATGGGAATGTGAAAATAGGCGTCTTTCAGATCTATCATGACAAACCAGTCCTCGGACCTGATTTGAGACATGACCTGTTTTACAGTAAGCATCTTGAACCTTAGTCTCATGACTGAGCGATTCAAAAGACACAGATCTAGAATAGGACGCAGTCCTCCATCCTTCTTAGGGACAATGAAGTAGCTGCTGTAAAGCCCTGACTCTTTCTGCTGAGGAGAGACCACCTCGATAACCTCCTTCCTCAGGAGGGTATCTACTTCTTGCTCCATTACCAGAGCCTGCGCTGAATTCACAAAAGTGGGAAGAACGGCAATAGAACTGAATTCTGTAACCTAGTTCTAGTGTGTGCAGGACCCACTGAGATACATGTGGCAGTGCTTTCCAGGCTGCCAGATGGTCTTTTAAGGGAACCAGTCTTTCGAGACCGGCCTCTGGTATACTTGGAGAGGCTAGACTGGTGTCCTGTGAGGGAACCCCCACAGGGAGCCTCCGGCCTAACTGCTCTTTTATTAGTGGTGGCGGCCTCCCCATGTTTGCTGAAAGTGGCAAGCACTGAGGGGCGCCACTGTTTGAGGCGACTGTGCCCTGAAACACCCGAAGTGGCAGGGTTAACAGTTTGACCTCCAGAGGGCACTGAGGATTTGCGGGCATCGTAGGATGCGATGTTATCCGCAACTCCCCAGACCCCACACCATCAGGACCTCTTGGCCAAAGCGCTTCTGAAACCAAAATGGTCCTCAGATCCGGCTTTGGTTTCACTGACTTTGACCTGGGGTGTCGTGTCAACCGTACCCTTATGGGGGGGAATGGGACGCGACGCTCTCTTTTTGAGCATCCTGGTATGAGGAGCTTGCACACGGCCTCGACTGCTCCCGTCCAGCAGCCGAGAGAGAATAAGAGCGGCGAGTTAAGAACCGCTGAAACGCCTCCGACTGTTTACGCGCCTCCTGAAACCTCTCGACGACAGAGTTTAAAGTGTCACTGAAGAGGCCAGAAGGCAACAGTGGGGCGTCCAGAAGGAAGACCATGTCCTGATCTTTCATGTTGGACAGGGTCAGCCACAAATGCCTCTCAGCTGCCACCAGGGCTGCTTTCGTAACTTTCGAAAATTTCTCTTTGCTACTTCTAACAACTGCTTTAGATATCAATCGGATAAGTTTACTCACTCACTATACTCATTATTACAATTTTACGACTGCTTAAACTAACCTAGAACTGTTGCTAATATTTCAGATGTCTCTCTACCTTTGAGTGCAGGTGAGGATTTGTTGGAGCTGGACATGGTGCGGTTGGAACTCGAGAAACTGCAGAAGCTCATTAATGATCTTCTCGAGAGGCAGGCTCTACTACTAGAGCGGAGAACCATGCTGGAAAAATCCTATGTGGTAAGTCCGCGGCTTGAAGTCAGCACTGCATTAACACCAACGCCGTCTACCCCTAGGTGCAGAGCCAGCACTCGACCAGCGCACTTAACTTCACTCTGGCTCCGGCACCGGCACACCAGCTGAGGCATAAGGAGTAACCCAGGACCCAAGCAACCACTACCCCACCAGCACCGCCACCAGCTCCCGGGATCGCTACCCGCAACCGCTTCGCCCCTCTTTGTGAGCCTGAATGTGCTGCCATGATCATTGGAGATTCCATCATCCGTCATGTTCACGCTACCTCTGCCAAAGGTGCATGAGGTGCACTCATTCTTTTCCTGGTGCACATGTTCTTGACATTGCGGCACAGGTACCCGCGATCCCGAAGGATGGCGATAGCGTCGGTGCTGTCGTGCTGCACGCGGGGGTGAACGACATTAGGTTGAGGCAGCCTAGGACTTCAAGAAAATTGTTGAATCAGTGCACAGCTTCGCCCTCAACAAAGATAATCATATCAGGACCACTTCCTACCTATCGATGAGGAAGAGAAAGGTTCAGTAGACTTTTTTCTTTAAATCAGTGGTTAATTTTGGTGCAATGAACAAAATCTACTCTTTATAAATAATTGGTATCTTTTTTGGGAGCGACAGAGGCTTTACCGTCCAGACGGCCTGCAGCCCTACTATCGGACAAAATCACCAGGACCATCCGCTCAATTTGACTGGCAAGTTCAACTTCTAATTTTAACCGCTGCTGTTATGTAAATTCAAATACTGAAAATGTGTGTATGGTTAAACATATAGAGATTGTGTCTGTTCCCCGATCAGTGAGGCATAACAACAAACACGCAGCAATATCTAGACAAAATCTTATTGCAATAAATACAGGAAATAACACGATAGAAAATAAACACCATTTAAAGCTCAGGCTTTTAAATATAAGATCTTTCTCATCAAAGACAGTTATTATAAATGAAATGATCTCGGACAATAGTTATGAGGTATTGTGTATGACGGAAACATGGATAAAACCAAATGAATATATCGGTTTAAATTAATCCACTCTTCCAGGCTACTGCTATAAACAAAGTCCTGTGGGCCGTGGTGTTGCAAATATTTATAGTGATTTTGGAGACTTCAATATTCATGTAGATGTTACAAACAATGCACCGGGGATTGCATTTAAAACCTTGCTAAATTCTTTTGAAGTCACGCAACATTACTAGACCAACTCATCGTCTTAATCATACACTAGACCTAATTATATCACATGGGCTGGACCCCCATAGATATAGATATCTTGCCACTAAGTGATGAGATCACAGACCATCATCTTATTTCGTGGGTAATAAATTTAGCTAATGTCAACCGAAATGCTCCACGCTATAGACTGTCCAGAACCATTACTCCTAACACTAAAGACAGATTTATTAATACTCTGCCAGATGTTTCTAACCTTCGTAATACACCCGTAAATGCTAATGATCTAGACACTATAACAACCGAATTGAACTCTATCCTCATCAATACACTAGATACTGTTGCACCAATTAAATCTAAAAAAGCTAGAGACAAAACCAAAGTTCCGTGGTATAACAACACTACTCGCAATCTTAAGAAAGAAACCTGCAACCTTGAGCGTAAATGGGGGAAAACTAATCTGGAGGTGTTTAGACTAGCATGGAAAGACAGTATGTCTCATTACAAAAAGGCTCTAAAAACAGCAAGGGCTGCACATATTAGTGCTTAAATAGAAAAACACAAAAGTAATCCTAGGTTTATTTTTACTACAGTTGCCAAACTAACAAATAAACAAACACCACCTGATGCACCTTTAGCAGCAACGATTTCATGATCTGAATTTGATGAATTTGATAATTGAAATCATTTGTAACACAATTAACATTATGCGTCCTACAACCTCAGCAGAAGATTCACTCGCATTAGCCAGTGCCCCTCAGGAACAACTACAATGTTTTTCACCTATAGACCAAGATGACCCCATAAAACTAATCACTACCTTTAAACCTACAACATGCTTGTTAGATTCCATACCGACCAAACTACTGATAGAGCTGTTACCAGCAGCAATTGAGTTTCTTTAATATTCTTAACTCCTCACTACGTTTAGGTCATGTCCCAGGTCCATTCAAACTAGCAGTCATTAAACCTATCTTAAAGAAAGCTCACAGCGACCCAAATGAGTTGGCAAACTACAGACCCATTTCAAACATCCCATTTATGTCAAAAATCTTAGAAAAAGTYGTATCCTCGCAACTGTGTGCCTTCTTGCATAGGAATAACATTTTTTAAATATTCCAGTCCGGATTTAGACCACACCACAGTACTGAAACTGCGCTGGTCAAAATTACCAACGACCTACTATTAGCGGCGGATAAAGGTTGCATCTCCTTATTAGTTCTACGTGACCTTAGCGCAGCATTTGATACTATAGACCATGACGTGCTGTTAGACCGTCTACAAAATTACATCGGCATTCAAGGGCAGGCGTTGCAATGGTTTCGCTCCTACCTGTCGGACCGTTATCAATTTGTTCATCTCAAATGGGAATCTTCATTAATGCCAGTAAAATACGGCCTGCCTCAAGGGTCTATATTAGGTCCTCTGTTATTCACATTATACATGCTGCCCCTCGGAAATATAATTAGAAATCACGGTATAAATTTCCACTATTACGCAGACGACACTCAACTTTACATTTAATCAAAACCAGACGACATTACTAAGTTAGACATAAGACATAAAGCACTGGATGGCAAGTAATTTTCTTCTTTTAAATTCGAACAAAACAGAGATTCTACTTATTGGGCCAAACTCAAGTAAACATCAATTATCAGACTCCAATTTCAAATTAGAAGGATGTAATGTAACCGCATCTAATTCTGTTAAAAACCTGGGCGTCATATTCGATAGTAATCTGTCATTTGAGGATTATGTGGCTTATATTACAAAAATTGCCTTCTTCCACCTGAGAAATATCACTAAGCTGCATAATTTCCTAACTAGATCTGATGCAGAAAAGCTTGTCCATGCTTTTATGACCTCCAGACTAGATTATTGTAACGCACTTTTAGGTGGTTGCCCTGCCTCAGTAACAAACCGACTACAATTAGTTCAAAACGCTGCAGCAAGAGTCCTTACTAGGAAAAAAAATATGATCATATAACCCGTATTCTGTCATCGCTACACTGGTTGCCCGTCAGATTTCATATTATGTATAAGATTCTATTGCTTACATATAAAGTCTTAAATGGTATAGCCCCTAAGTATCTTTCAGATCTTCTAACTCGCTATAATCCATCTCGTGCTCTATGGTCTCAAAACTCTGGACTCTCAGTTGTTCCCAGAATTAATAAGTCCACGAAAGGAGGCAGAGCTTTCTCATATTTAGCTCCAAATCTGTGGAATAGTCTTCTGGATGCTGTTCGGGGCTCAGATACCTTCCTGCAGTTTAAATCTAGACCAAAAACACACCTCTTTAGTCTTGCATTTTCTTAATATATCGGAACACCTCGCATTTCTATTTCCACATATAGAATACTTGTTTTCATGCTTGAAAAATTATAAACAGTAGCTACGCTAATTATTGTCTGTTATTTTGTTGGGGCTTCCTCCCGGGGAAGTTTTAGATCTGCCTGCCTCTACGTGGATCCAACTACTGGTGGATCTTCAAGAGACCTAGGCCCTCCATGGAGTTGTCAAACACTGGTGTGATCATCCCACTCAACAAATCATCTACAGCCTCAGCAGGGTCCTTTTCAATGAGGATAAAGATTAAAGCTTTGCTCCTCAATCTATCTTTTTCTCATTGATCATCTGCCTGGTTTCAAATGAATCATATTTCCCTCTCAATTTCATATATATCGCCAGCCTACATTCCACCTTGTAACAGCAGATTGTTGCTAGAGCTGCTATCAGGAACCTTATACTTTTATTACCAAAGTTAAAATGTTCCTGCTCTGTTCTTATTCCCTCATCATGGTCTCACTCCTGTTAAATCTTTTTAATGCTTCTCCAAACTACCACCAAATCAAATTAGTCCCATACTCTATGTAAATCTTTATTGTAACGCTTGCCGTTTAACCTGTCTTAGTCACGGAAACTGACTGCAGCTTTAGCGTGCCAGAGGAGAACTGGCCCTTCCCATCAAATCCGGGTTCAAGTTTTTTTCTCCACTTATCAACCTCTGGAGTTTTGGTTCCTTGTCACTGTCGCCCTGTTGGCTTGCTTGCAGGGAGTCTACTGACATTAGCTTAGATAATTTCACATAATTGCTGTCTTAAATACTGTCTAGAAATTTTATATTTTACCTATACCTGCATATGTCATATACTCCATATAATATTTCATATTTCACATTTCTGTATCTATCCCATGGATGTTTTCACTGTCAATTGTACAGCAGCTTTGTAACAATGTACCATTGTGAAAAGCGCTTTATAAATAAACTTGAACTATGGAAATAAACAAGGCTATTAAATTTAAAAAAGTAAATTAGTTGCTATTGTTTATGTGCGATAAACAATAGCAACTAATTAACTGTTTTAATTAACTAGCCTCGTTAATAGGAAAATATAGACACCTATCTACAAGGTCACACTTAAAGTGAAACGCACATGACAAAATATTGTGACTTCATGAAAAAAAGACAATGGTGATAGCAAAAAAACTTGTATAAAGCTTCCAAAAATCCATCTCGAACTCTCAGTAGTGACGATAACAATAGCAAAAAACGCGTCACTCCAATCTTAACTCAAACACATGTAAAGAACTGAAAGTGGCTTTACAAACCAGAACCAGAAAAAAAAACTTCAAAGAACTGAAATGAGGAAACTGTCACGATTAGTGCGTGGGCCTCTGGAGCAAAGGAAAGAAAACAACGTTGAATATATTCCAAATGTGTTTAATATTTAAATCTAGAAACAGGAAACATGGAACAAGGAACGTAGAACACCTACACACCATTACAAACTAAGAACGGACAAAGAACACTAGACAGAAACCAACTTATATAGCAAACTAATCAAAAACAGACAGGTGAAGGGAATAAACAAAACAAGAACAGGAAGCACCAAATATAGGCAAAAACATGGGGAGAAACCGAACAGACAGATCATGGGGGGTGAAAACGAAGCTAAACCAAAACACAGTCTGACAGAGGTGTGATAGAAACGAATGAATTGGATAAGCGGCTTTTAAACGCATTGTAAAATAGACAACTATGGATTAAAACAGGCAAGTTACTATAAACAAAAAAATTAAAGTATTGCATAAAATGCACAATATCATATTGCCAGTGCTGTTATTTTATAAAAACATTATGATGGACAAAGTGTGTTACAATGATTTGCCCAGTTGATAATACTTTTTTATTTGCCCGGGTGATCTATTTCATATAGAGTGCCCAGCGATGTTCAGGAGGCAGATACACAATGTCAGTTTAAATGCAGATTAAAGACCTATCTCGTTAATCTAACCTGCACACAGTTTTATACATTATAATCCTCAAAACCCCCTAAGGGATGCACTGATAGTTGAAAATTTTAATATTGTTATAATATAATATAAGACAATGTGCTATCAAACTAGTGCTATCAAACTAGTAGTAATGACTTTATTAACTTTTTCAGAGAAAATCAAAACTATAGAGTACAATACAGCAAACTGACAAACTACAGACCCATTTCAAACATTCAATTTTTGTTAAGGTTGCATCTCCTTGTTAGTTTTACTTGATTTTAGTGTGACATTTGACATTAAATTGGCATTCAAGGACAGGCACAGCAGTGGTTTCCATCCTACTTGTCTAACCACTACCATTTTTGTAGACAGTAATTTATCTAAAATCACGTGGCACATATTACAAAAATGCTTTCTTCCACCTTAGAAACATTGCTAAGATGCATAACATCTTTATATGTTCCTGATGCAGAGAAGCTGGTTCCCACTCAGCAAACAAATTTGGCCCAGATTTGGCATGCATCAGGCACAGCTTGCATTCATGCGGCACTGGCATACAGCATGTGGGCCAAGCATGGCCCAGGATTGGCAGAGGTGGCACCGTTTTTTTTTAGGCGGCACACAAGACATGGGCCAGATGTCAAATGTAGTATTTGGCCCAGATGTCAAATATGGATATGTGGGCCACATAAGTATGGCCGTTCTTGACCCACATTTAAAATCCATTTCAAATATTTTTGAGTAAAATCCCAATGTTTTAATACACAAAGATAATTCCATCTTCCTGTTTGCAGACTTTTCATAATTTATTAACATTTCTATGACAGATATGATTAAATCCTGCATTCAATATTATAGCTAATCCTTACATCCTTAAAATGAATCTATAAAACAATTTATTTTCACACAACATTATTTAATCACAGTCACAGTAACTATAAAATGTGCAACAGATGGGTTTGTTATATTAAGATGACAAATTAAGCATATGTGATTGAAAGATTAAATATCTTTGAGAGATGAGCCAGTATATCGTACCAGAGGCCTCAGTCTCAATGCACCTCGGAGGAAACGTAAAACCAGGGGGTGTTTGCCCACTGAAAATTCACCAATAGAAGCGTGGTAAGCCGACATAGCTGCCACATAAACTTGCATAGTAGAGTAGGCTAACCCTGCAAAGAACCTCATACAGTTTCCTCATAGAGGGAGCTCTGGACTGGAGGATGGTCTCAACAACCTCGGTTGAGAGACCAGATGCTACTAGTTGTGCCCCCTCAGGGGCCAAACCCATAGCCTCCACAGCTCTGGACGAGGGTGCAGAATGGTACTCCTTGCCTGAGATACAAGCTCCAAAGGCAAGCCGTCCAGGAGAGCAATCAGATCCGAGAACCAGGCTCGGCTCTGCCAGAACAGGGCCACTAAGAGCAAAGATACCTCGTCCCGGGGTACCAGAACTTCTGGGAGCAGAGCGATCGGGGGGAAAGCGTACAGACGAAGCCTCAGCCCAGAGGAGCTGGATGAACTAGAGAGAACCAAAGGGAACATTGCGCTGTCTCTCGAGAGGCGAAGATGTCCACTTGAGCTTGACCAAAGATTTCCCATATCTGCTTCCCCGGGCCTGGGCCCCAGTCTTGACAGGGTGTCTGCTTCCACATTAAGATGCCCAGGTATATTAACCGCTCTCAGAGAAAGGAGCTTGTCCTGGGACCACACAAGGATCTGGTGCGCCAACTTGTTAAGAGGGCGCGAGCGCAGGCCTCCTTGGTGATTGATATGATACTACAGCTGTGTTGTCGGTGCGCACTGTAGCGTGTGGTCCTGAGGCCACATGGGGGTCAGGAGCCATCTGGATTGTAACAGCCTCAGATATGACTTGGAGAGTGGGGGGTAACCAACAATACCCACCGGGGGGCCAAGGATCCCAGTAAACCATGCCATCTCCAGAGATCTTATCACCTCCTTCACCCTGTTGCTGATCGTAAAATTGGCAATAGGTCAGAAACCCGTGTTTTCCTAATGCTCTTTTGGATCACTAAGTGGTGCTAGGGTAGACTCAGTGTCTCCCTCACCCCTCTTGCTGATCGTAAATGGGTGATGGTCTAAATAGACTCCCCAGCTTCAAAGTGTTCCATTAGGAAAACCTGAGATCTTGGGCGAGAAAACATTTGCAGGTGAGCCAGATGTTTAACTAAGCCCTCAGTGAAAACCCCTCATATCCAAAGTCATATCACTGAATAAGCTGTCCTAAATGTATATATGTATGTTTCTTGATTGCATGTCTGTATTTATGTTATGCCACCCTGTTCTAAACACAGGGATTATATTACTCTTATAACCTGTGCTTATATTATGCAATTATAATATCAGTATTGTGCATGTTTGAAACCCTGTCACGTTTAATATTGAAACAATGCTCTTTGAAATTCCAGATCATTGGTGTATGCCACGATACCATAGCTGGCATCTACATCTTTGTATAATAACCCTCACATTATTA
>JAZGTK010003077.1:0-28684 GCA_036877625.1 Ambastaia sidthimunki | reverse complement strand
CTGTCAGCGCTTTTAAGAGGATTAAAGAAATCAAGATTTTAATGTTGTTTATGTAATGTATTTAATATGCTTTATGACAAACCATGTGCAAATTTATCAGTCAACACCACTGCTGAGTATGAGTTTTAAGAGACAGAATTATTGATACATATATATATATATATATATACTGGCCATCATATATACTGACCCAGTAATACTGCATCATTTTTGTCCTGAATTACTACACAACGCATTCTTGACCTAATGAACAGCTCTGTATGTTGTCTAATGTCCACCTTACTGCATTTGTGTGCTTTACTGTCTCTGTGTGTATTTACCTCTCTGTGTGGCAATGATGGTGATATTATGCCACTGCTCATGCTCACGGTCCAGCTCGGTTGCCGTGGTGATGAGCCCAGTGTCTGGGGTGATGCGGAACAGGGCCTCTGGGTCAGACTGAGGGTCAATGGAGAACCTGAGGGAGATACAAGAGAAAAGTGAGGAAGTTGGAGCTGAACAGATGCATGAAGCTCATCAAAAAATCTGTCATGCAACTGCTTTAAGCCCAGCGGCTGGAAAAAAAATTGAATGCAATTGGCAAAGAAAGAATTCTCAAATCCCTAACTAGGCACTATTGAAATAACTACAGGTCCACCAGGATGAAGATTGATCAATATCATTGAGCTTTTCCATATGGAAACCAGCAAATACATTTTGTAACATAATTACCCTCATCTCTGTGTGCCTTTTTTCTAGTGTTGAACACAGAACACAGACCCATACGACCATTAGGTAATTAGTCACACAATGGCTCCGTTCCAAACCCTAATGAGCTGCCTACCTAGACAGCAATTTTAGCTAACATCAACATGCCTCATATAAAGGCTCTTCCAAACAACAGGCAACAAAATTATGATGCTTTATGAGAGACCTTGTTTTGGTCAGATTCTGACTTGTTTAACACACATCCAGGATCTGAGGCAACTCATACAGCAGGCATGCGTTTATTTTTAGTTTTTACATGTCTTAAAGTCTTTCTGTAATGCAACTGAACTGTGGCTGCAGAAAATATAGCGATTTCTTTTATACGTTTTATAAGAATTATAAGTTGATAATCATGAAATCTAATTGACACATATTCATGAGATCACATTTACATCCAAATGGTGAATAATCTTTATCTACAATGGAGCCCAAATTACTATGAGTAGCCGTAATGCATAAATCATCAAAAGGTGTTTACCCAGCTAACAATTTTAGGTTGCAAGAACGTGTCCACATTTTCCTTTTAAGTAACAAAAAATGTTATTTAGAATGTTTAGTTTTTTAGACACTACATTGTATTATAACGTTGCTTGGTTATAAATACAATTAAACATTTTAAATTCTGCAATGTTTTTAAAGTGTTCCACTAACAACTTAAGAAAAATGTTTTTAAAATATGAAAGACTACACACGTGTTAATAAATAGGTTTAGTGCAGTTTCAATATGTATGATGAGTGACAAAAAACAAAGTGTCAAAACTCTACATTCAGTGCTTTTTCTGGAACACAGTGTCATGCTGTAACCTGTTCATTCGTACACTGAAAATAAATAAATGCCTAAACAGGTCTAATGCATCACATGCATCCCAGAATACAACATGCTCAGTTAATATTTTCATTTGAAATAGTGAACGGAGACAAAGGGAAATATTTCATTCAGAACTAGAAAGTATTGATAAATAATTCTGCCTTATTAAAGCCTAATTAGTTCCATCTAATTAGGTTTTATATAACTAAACAGTTCATCCAATAATTGTGTGCATCTAACTTAACATTTCAGCCAATATTTCTGTGTGCTACGTATTTATTGTTCCAAAATCTTACAGCCAGAAACCGGCGATATAAAAATATAGATTTTCTGTATCACTTTAAAATAACTTCCATTAATAACTAACAATCTTTTTTACCTTCTTTAATGTAAAATAGATCATAAATGTAAAAAATTGGAAAATACATTTGAAATGTAAATGTAGAAGCCTATGTTTTAAACATCTCTTACAGAGATTTTAGTTTAGCAACATGTTTGCATCAGACTCTGCTAGAACATTGATTACTGTATTCTTAGGTGGCCTCATTCTGTGCAGTGTAGGCTGCAGTCTACCTGATATTGTTGGTGAGCCCCGTATCTGGATCCACAGCACTGACCCGCCCCACTGTGCACGCCGGCGGGCAGTTCTCTGACACATCCATTCTGTAGCGTGCCCTTGAGAACCGCGGGGGCTCATCTGCATCCAGCACGGCCACTCTGATTGAGGCGCGGTCTTTAAAGGGCCCACGGCGCAGGAATCGAGGGTCCACAATGGGGTTCAACACCTCCACCGAGAAAGAGTAAGAGCTACGGCTCTCATAGTCCACCGCCTGCAGGCCAAACACAGAGAAGAACTCTACAACATCACACAACGTGTTCAACATAAATATTAATATACTTTACATTTCATTTGACATCTGACTTACAAAGTGACTTAACAAACAAGAAATATAACAAGTCACTCATAAGGTAAGTCACTGTCACTAAGGTAACAGTAACATAAGTGTCGCCATACTTTCAGATTAAAACAAGACAAAATAGTGAGACAATAACAGAAGAACTGTTTAAGGTTAAGGAATGAGGTAAGAGGAATGAGGTAAGAGGAATGAGGTAAGAGGAATGAGGTAAGAGGAATGAGGTAAGAGGAATGAGGTAGCATTTCATAGACACATAGTCCTGATTATGTATCTAGTAATTACTACTCTGCAAAAGATAACATACAAGTATGTAGTTTGTATATATGTTGGTGAACAATAATCTTAATTATCCCACTTTATTTAAAATTAATTTATGCCACTTTATTTGAAGGTTAGAAAGAGAACTGGAAAACAATGATGAGGGAAGGGTAAAACTGAGTAGTCGCAGGCCAAATTCAAACTCATATTTTCCAGCTGAGCACACACTAACTACTAAACCATGGCAGTAACAATAGCTGATCCTTTGAACTGTAGGCCACAGTTTGGCATGCCAAGAATGGTATTTCAGTAGACTGTAACAGTAAAAAAAACTCAACAATTAAAATGTGTCAAATTACACATTTTAATTGTTACAGTCTCTTGAAAAGCAATCAAGCTCTTTGATGAGGCTGGATGTGGTAATAGCAGGAGCAGGGCCCAGCATTTATTGTATTGTAAGGACTCATGGGATCTGGATCTGGCAATGGGTGATGGTTGTGCGGGACGCTGGCACAGTAGGAGAAGGTAATGGGTTGGCTTTGGCAAGGACCGCTGGACCAGCGCTGAAGAAGTCTGAAATGACTGGCTCATTACGAGATCTGCACCATGTGGGTAGGAGTCACTTTTGTCATTAGCTCTGTTCATCTGCTCCTCACAATAACACACATACACACAGGTGCTCATACACACACACTCATTCTCACACTCTCCTAATATAAGACCAGGCTGAGGCTGGACACAATGTGTTCGGCCGTTTCCTTGCACAGACTGAAGAACAGGCTGAAATGAGCTGAATTGGACTGCAGGACATCTGGTAATTCAATCTCTGTCCAACTTTCAGTGTCAAACTGACCTGCTGCCGGGATGCCCACCTACCAGAGCTGGAGATTTGATCTTGTGGTCTTAGTTCTCTAATTAACACATAAGTGTGGCCTAAGTCTGGGTCTCCTTAGTTGGTGTCACATCGTGGGTTTCTTGGCCTATTTTAAGAGGTGTTTAACTACAGATCGTTCTGATATTGGTCTGGTTCTTCAGAGGTCTGATACTGGTCTAGGTCTTAAAGGTTCTGCTGTTGGTTTTGGCCTTCATGGGTCTGATGCTGCTCTAGGTACTAAGTGGTCTAGTATTGATCTTTATTTGGAATTTTGGAGGTCTGGTGTTGGTCTGGTTCCTGTGGGTCTGGTTTTGGACTTCCTTACACACATATACTGTACCTGTGCTCCATCTCACACTTACACATTTGCATACTGTGCTATAAATCTATAACCTGTACAAAGAAAGAAAGATTAAACATTACTCAGCAAGTACGGGGGCAGCTGAAGGACAGCGGCGCTGAAATAAAAGCACAACAGGGACATTTGTATGCAAGAAAAGCGCGGAAATGAGAATGAGAAAGAGAGAAATAGACCAAGCAAAGACGAAGCCAAGAGAGGAGGAGGGATAAATGGAGAGAAAAGGTTCCTAACAGGATCCCATTAGAGGCAGAGAGAGACAATCTGTCTGAGGAGGAGAGATGTCACTTACACTGCAAGCACACACTCATCACCCATCCCTCCCTCTCTCATGTACTCAATCACTCTCTCTCGCCCGCTCTCTCTCAGCATCACTCCATCACACGCTCTGTGCCCTTCCTAGCAAGCAGAGGTCTGGTGCTGACACCCAGATTACACACTCATTTCTCTCTCACATTCTTGTTTATAACAAGCCCCTCCCTCTTCCTCTCTCGTTCTACTTCCTAGTTTTTCTTTTGAATTGCTCTCCAGTGAAAGTGGCATTAAAGCAAATTAATTAAGCCCTCTGCTCGGTCCACTCTTTAGCTTTAATACTTTACATAATATGAATATTCCATAACGCCATATGGCAGATCATATGATTTTCCAAGCATTTGATCTTTGAAGAAAATTAGGAGAAAGAACGCAGCTTACAATTTGAGAACGTTTCCCAAACCTTTCCATAAGGTTTAAAACATTAAAAATGTTATTTTGAACGTTCTATGAAAACATCCAGGTTTTTAGACGCTGGATTAACATTATTGCTTGGTTAGAACATTATTCAAAATGTTTAATGCTAATGTTTTTTAAACGTTTTTGATATATAAGATATATAAGGTTAAAAAAGTTTTTTGTAATCTTAAGAGAACTTTAGAGAATGTTAGCCATTGTTTAGAGAACATTTCCTGTTTGCTGCAAAGACAGACAGAGAGAGAGACAGAGAGAGAGAGAGAGAGAGAGAGAGAGAGAGAGAATTTGGGAAAAGGTTTGGAGGAAATATGGTCATTTCCTGTACAAATGCACATGTGTGGCGGTATCCCGGCAGTCTCTGGTTTCCTGTTATCCAAAGGCAAGATTTCAGAATGAAGCCACATTATAAACCTTCTCATGCTTCCCGCTCATTTACATCAGGGTCAAATTTTTACAGACTGCTTCTGAATTTCAATCTCCAGTTACTCAATATCAAATTAATATTTCAACAAAAGAGAAAAGAGTCCAAAAAGTCCAAATCATCAACACTATTTTACCACAGACATAAAATATTCTAGTTGTATTTATTATGTATTATTTATTATGTCTAGATGTATCTATTTGTGTTTATTCTCTTTCTGAATTGGTGATTCCACCCTCTTCCTTCTTTTGATGCACTAACACGTTTGGCTCTGTGCTTGTAAAACAAGTCTGTCTTTTGTGTGTGTGTTCGCCTGTGTGTACGCATGCATTCAAAGGAGACGTGATGTTTCCAATCAGGTTGTCTTTCTGACACCTGATTCACAGTCACCTCTCTCTTTCCCTTGTGTTTCAATATAACTCAGGGATGTTAAGCCCAGATTATCCTTAGAAGCAATTCACACACGACATTCCAGCTTCTCCATCTGCTCCCTCCAGAGTCTTCCCTTCATTTCTTGCTTTCTTAAACCTCACAAGCTCTTATCTTTGAGTCTCATAAACAGGGTGTTATTCAAAATTCAACCTTGGCAACAATATGGTTTTAAAATTCCAGCTCTCCAATTCCTCTCATCCTTCCTTTTTACTGTAATTCCTTCCCAGCTAACAATTTTAGGTTGTAAGAACGTTTACCTAACGTTTCTATTATGTAACAAAAATGTTAAAAATGTTATTTTAAAAAGTTCCAGGCACGTCCAAACGTCTGGTTTTTAACAACTTGTATTAGCGTTATTGCTTTGTTAAATAAACATGATCTAAACATTTTTAAATTCTGTAACATTTTTAAAACATTATTAACACTAACAATTTAGGAATAATGTTTTTGGCATGATACATAACATAAAACTTCCACTAATGTTACTGCCAGAAAGTTTTTGATAACCTTTAGAGAATGTTAGCCAACGTTCTGGGAACCCTGTTAGCTGGGTTCCCCTGTTAACAGTTTTCCCTCCCTTCCACTATCATTATCTCTCTCTCTCTCTCTCTCTCAAAGAAGATTAACACACCAATAGAAAACAAACACATATAATCCGGACAGCACAGCAGGTTGATGACTGTGGATTAGTTACATGTTTACAGTGTGAACAGATGGAAATATCAGATTCTGAATATCTGACATCAGATTACCATGTTTCCCCGGTGGAACATTTACACCTGCTAACACCCATTTTGCAAAGCGTCCATTTACATAAGAAAAGCCCTGTACTAACATGTCCACAGATCAGTGTTTAAATGTTAGCCAAACACTTCTTTTCTGACTATCACAGCATCAAGTCACTCATCTGCAAGTAAACGACAATCACGGGTTTTAATCGTTTTGCAGGCGCACCACTAGGGGTCACTGTTGGAAAGCGGTGCGACACCGTAGCAACTAGTGTTTTGAATAAAAGGTGTTTTGAACGCTGCTTTCGCATCAGTCACATTAAGGACAGTTGGTTGTACAACACTGTCACAAAAGATTACAGATGTGGATCTGTTGCCAGCACATTAAATATTTAAATGTGCACAGGCCTCTTCCATCATAGCTCAGTGTAATGCAACTCACAGACTCACAAGCGCACAAACACGCACAAACACATAAACACAGACTCCTAGCAATCTGCATACGCTTAATCAGAGCAGCATGCCACCCACCAGCCCACACAAACACACACACGCCGTTCTGTCTGGATAATTATGCCTCTGAAAATTCACTTTGTGTTGATTAGTCGAAGAACAGTGAATAATGCTGCGTAATGCCAGCTTGAGGACTAAATGTTAAACTCACATGCAGACATGTGGCCCACTCCACAGCTAACAATTTTAGGTCGCTAGAATGTTTCCCTAATGTTTCCATTAAGTAGCATAAAGAATATATTTCTAGCAAGACTCAAAACGTCCAGTTGTGTAGACGTAATATTGCTTAGTTATAAGAACGCTTTTCAAACATTTTCTTCATTTTGTAATTTTTGTAACTTATACAGACACAGACAGACAGACAGACAGACAGGCAGACAGGCAGACAGACAGAGAGACAGACAGACAGGCAGACAGACAAAGACAGACAGACAGACAGACAGACAGATGTAAAAAAAACATTCCACTAACGTTACCGCAAGATGGTTTTTTGATCACTTTAACGTTCCCCGTTAGCTGTCACAGCCCCAACAAATCTGAAGTCAGTTTTACTTTCTGTTGTTCTTTTTCTTAAACCTCAGAATTTTTCTGAAGGACGGAGTGTTTTTGGGCTCTTACAGAATCAATGCGTTTCTAAAGCGGAGCTCCACATCGGGTTTTTAAAAGCTCTGAAATGACCGCAGCACACAACCGACATCCCTCAGGGGAGAGAGAGGGAGACTCTGCAGAGAGAAACCAGGCACCGCCTGCCCGCGGAAATAAAAGGAGAGAGAGGCTTGTGGTGCAGCTGTATGTGGAAACAGTTTCTCTTCAGACAACACAGGCACGACCCAGCTTACCAAAAAGAGACCTGACCGGCCCACTCACTCACACGCACTCTAACATTTTTGCCTCAGGCCGTTCTCTTTGTCCTCTTTGTCTGTGAATCAAAGGTTCCTTCTCTTGTCTGCAAGAAGCCTCGTTCTTCACTACCTTTCAATTTTATAATGGGCTTCTTTTTGTCACCACATATTTGGTAATTCAGTGCACCGTTAACGTGGAGAGCGGAAAGGTCAAGTGTAAATGAAGGTGGTCGGTATGTGTGATTCCTTGCTGAAATCATCAGTGTGCTAGTTTAGGCTGGTTAGTGGTGGTTTTGCTTGTTTAGAGTAACAGCTTATCATAGGGGTCTTGCTGGTTAAGGTGGTTAAAGAAATAGTCATTGACTTTTTTTACATATTTATGCATATGGCAAACGCTTTTAACCAAAGCAACTTACAGTGCATTTAAGTTATACATTATATATTCATGTGTGTTTCCTGGGAATCGAACCCACAACCTTTGTGCTGTGAACACAATGCTCTACCAACAAAGCTACAGAAAAACTATTTTGGCATCATTTTATCACCCTCATGTTTTCCCAAACCTGTATGAATTTTTTTCTGATACTCTCTCAGAATATCCAAGGTGTTATTTTTCATACTGTGAAAATAATGGAGACTGGGGTGTAAAAGAAACAATTTCTGTACAATGTTTGGCTTTCTTGTCATTTTTGGCTCCTATCTTCTATTTATTTTCATGTATGGAAAAAATCAGCTTCGACAAAACACAGTATCTTTGTGTTTCATGGAAGAAAGAAAAGAATACAAGCTAGCAGTAACATGAGGATAGGAAAATAATTTTTTTCTTTGTGTTTTCTGTTTCTAAAACACATATGCTGGTGACACGTGCCGATGTTTGCATGTGTGTGTGCAAGTGGCATCTAAGGAAAAAGCGACAGTCCTCTCAGCTCAGTCAGATCTTTAAGAGGTCATGACAGGCATTATGATGACAGAAATTGCTCCTATTGGAAACACTTTCCTCCCTGGGGCAAGCTTCTTCTCTCTCTCTGCCTCTTTCTTTTCTTTTGCTATCTCTCTCCGTCTGTTTCAGCCTTTTCAAATAAATCTCCAACTTCACCCTTTCTGATATGGAGGAGAAAAGAAAGAGGCAGGCATTATGTTCAGCTGTTCTGAATGAGATAGGCAGGTAGCCAGACGAGAACGGGGTCCTGTAAACACAAACACAACAAATAATGTTCAGCTGTTTTTTATTTTTGTTTAATGGGCCGGAAACCAAAGGGGAGCTTAGTGCTAATTTTACGCTTTGTTTATTTTAATTCTATTAGAGTGGTATCTTTCATGTTTTCTATTAGCTGCGCGTGGGTTCTTTGAAAGGCTAAATCCTTTTTAACCTCTTCAATCCTCGTCTTCAGATACTCCCACCTGCCCACCCTGACACATTGTTCCATTCTTCTCTCTTTCTTCATCTCCATCATCTCAGTCTAAGAGCGCAGCCAAGAGTCTCGGGCAGAATTCCGAATCCCGGCAAAAGGACGGACAATGGAATTGTCTCTTTGTGATTTTGACAGGAATATTAGAGAGAACTGCAACACAGGAGCACTTTTGGAAATATTATTGGCCAAATAAAGCATCAGTGCAATGGAGGATGAAGTATGAATTCAAGGAGAGACATGGGAGGAGTCTAATTGTTTACCCATAATTCCCCCTCTTTCATTTCCTCCCTCGCTAAGCATTAGCGGAATGATCTCTCTTCAGTCTTTTTTAACCTTCCCTTTCTCGTTCTGGAACCCTCTCACTTTAATTTCCAGCGGAACGATATTTCACAGAGGTTGCATTTGATGATTTTTAATGGACTACTCAAGTTATTTTTCATTAAAGTACTTCAACGACAAATAATTTATTTGAATTGGGTGCTTCCTCTAAAACAGACAGGAATAAGACAATTGTTGATACACTACAGTGAAGTTAAGGATATTAAAGGAATAACATGAGTTGTAAGAATCTGATGAAGAATGTTTACATTTCATACTTGTGGTTTGGTATCTGACCATCCCATGGGAAGGAAAGATAAGATCTCTTTAATCTCAATTATGTCTCCTAGACAGCAATGAGATCAAATGGAGAGCAAATGGAAACTTTAGTTTAGGTCTCCTGTGAGATTCTCCTGAGAAAAGGCCTAGAAATCTCACAAATGTCAATTTAATCTCATGGCTGTAAGACAAACAACTGAGTGATATTACAGAGATCTGATTTGGTGATTTTTCTTTCCTGTGTCTCTCTCTTTAACCGTCCCTTAACTTAATGTTCATGTTATCTGTGTTAGTGTATGATCTCACTGTCATCTCCCTTTAAATCTCCCAATACACTCTCTTCTCTCCGGCCACTCGTTTAATCTCAGTGCTGTGTGTTCTTGCATCCCAGTTTTCTCTTATCACAGTAACACATCCCTGGCCTAAAATCCCTAACAGGCCCACCTGCAGCCAAAGTTTTTTTTAACACAGACTTCCCCACACCTGCCAGGACTGTCACAGTGACAAACCCCCTCACTTTATTTAAACACACACACACACACACTTGTGCGAGTACAGTTGCAATGGCACACATACAAGTGAGTCCAGGAAGCAGGATTGGCATCAGTAGAACTGAGCTGGCTTTTTGGAGTGTCTGAACACAGATCCAGATCAGCACCGTGCACACACACAATCAGCTGGCTTCCTGTCAGCTCAGATCCAGGGCTTCAGCCTTCAAGCTCCAACAGGCAACGTGCGGTTCCAAACACACCTGATTATTCTGGGCTGCATCACTACAAAACCTGGTTGGTTGAGATTATTCAGATTAGGGCTGTCAATCAAATGCACATTTTGATCCAATTAATTAGATGAAACTGTATGTTGATTAAATACATAATGGCAAGCGATGGTACCAAACATATATGTAAATATTTCTTGAATAAAGCTCCCATATTACAATAACATTGCATTTAGACATTAAAGCCCAGCTTCACAGACAGAGTTTAGATTAAGCCAGGAGTAGGTCTTAATGTGTATTATTTAAAATAGGGCATTTGTAGCTGGTTAGTTCTTATGTACCTTAATCTGTGGCTCACTAGTCTAGAACTAATTAAGTAACATTAAGCCAGGTCTCAAAAAGTCTTTTTTTAGTCTGAATTAATTTAAGTAGAATTAGCCTAGTCCTGACCTAATTTAATCTCTGTCTGGGAAACGCCTGATATATGTATATATGTATACATACACAAATACATATATAGACATATAGATTATATATAGATTTTGGCATGCTGTGAAAACATTCCAAAATTATGCTTTGCATCTATAGGTTGAATTGGTCCAATTGTGCTCTGATTTCCATAGGGGTCTGAGGCCATTAATTATTTTTTATATACATTATATTTCAAATAATTAATCATCCTAAATGTCTCTTATAAAGTGACAGCCCTAATTTAAATTGAAATAATACCACTGGGATGCCTTAATTTACTCATTTAAGATGCCCTAATTTGCTAATGTATCTTGCGTTGTTTATCGTGTTGGTAAGACAGAAATATTACAGAAGGGTTAAAGGTTTCACACCAATCAGAGACAGTGAAGTCCACGGCTTAAATGGGCTTTACTGCACACTACAGTGTCCTGTGTGTTTGTTCTTATTGACGTAAAGATGTCCTTGGGGCGAACATTGAATAATGTCAGCCTGGATCTTCATCAGAGAAGAAACGAGCTCTCCACCACAAGCACCGTCTCACGGGCCTCATGCGTGTGGCACGCATTACACGCCACATTGTAAATCACGCTTCTTTCTCCTGCAGCCCGGCTGCGTCTCGCTCATGGTGCGAGAGCTGCACAGTCTGTGATGGAGCTGATTCAACATTGACTCACATCGCCCGTACGCCACTGACACTCTTGCTTTGCCCTTTTGTGGAGGTTTTTTTCTTCCACTGGAGCAGATTTCCTCACGACACCTGGCAGAGTGAGTAACCTGCCCCTCCTACACCGGAACATCATCTGCTCCATGAGATGTCTTCTGATCTCTGCCCACCTTCTATGAACTCATGCCCACACACACACATGTACTCTTTTGCCAGCTTTAAAGACCAGCATATATTGTGCTAAAGGTCTGCACCAATAGATGCTGGTGTTTCTCAACCAGCTTAATCAACCAGATGCTGGTTTCCATCATACAGTGAACTAGCCTGAAACTAAACAGGCCATTTCTCCCCCACCTCTCCTATACTTCCCTGTGGCCCTTCTTCCCACCTTGTTCAGAATGATCACGGCCTCTTGGTTCGCTCCAGTGATGTTAAACGTGTCCCCCGACTCTCCATCCAGGATGGTATATTCCAGCTTGGCATTGTCCCCCAAATCAGCATCTGTTGCCGAGATCCGGCCCACCTCCGCCCCTGGCACGGCCAACTCTGACACGGAGAACAGCCAGGAACCTGAGACAGCAAAAAGATTTGGACAAAAAAGACATGAAAGAGAGAGAGAGAGATGGCAGGGAAGAGAGATGGAAAAGAGACAGAGAATCAATCACCGTGTACATTCATGCGTCATTTCAATTTGACTTTTAAAAGTTTTGAACTGCAACAAAGTTATCGAACAGAAAAATTCTCCATTGTACATCTCACTCATTTTCTGTCAATAGCGAGATTCTCTTTTGACTGTAGCTATTGATTGGCATCTTGTTGATGTAATTGCTCTCAGTATAAACGTAAACCGATGACCTTACATTTAAATGACAGGATTACAGCCTCTCATCAACAGAATGTTTGTATTAATTTAGCATGTACTTCAAATCCAAAGACTATATACAGTACAATTATTACAAGAATGACCCTTTTAGAGAAGGATGTTCTCAGAATGCTGGGCAACGTTCTCTAAAGGCTCTGTCAAAGTTATCAAAAAGGTTCTTGCTGTAGCATTAGTAAAACATTTTTAATGTTATATATCGTATCTCAAAAACATTATTCCTAAATTCTTAGTATAGAATTAGAAAAATGTTTGAATAACGTTATTTTAATCAAGCAATATCGATAACACAACATCTAAAAAACTAGAACCTTCCTAGAACATTCAATATAATATTTTAATGTTTCATTACTTAATGGAAATGTTCTTACAGCCAAAAATTGTTAGCTGGGTAATAGCTATTTCCCAGTTCTATGTTGGTTATGGCTCTGAGCAACCTAAGGTTAGGTTTTAATAATATTAATGGTTAGGTAATAATATTAATGATTCATTGATCCATGGAGAGGTTTGAATCAACAACGTTTGGTTGGCAGTTCTAAAACAGAAGCTCACAACATTGTGTACCTTCCTGGAATGTAAAATGGTTTCACATTACACCCAATTAACTTCACTTCTTACTGGACTTCACACTCGTTTGTTGTTTGTTTATATTTTGGAGACGCAGAAGCTCATCCAAACCCAGCAGCTCAAGAAGAAAGGCAGATCATATTGGAGATGATGGAAGGACTGTATATTGTAAGTTTTGTATATTAAAAAACACAAGCAGTAGAAAAGACAGAGAAAACTGATTGCTGAAATAATCAAATGAAACGGTCACAAAATGTACTGTATCCACCTCCATCAGAATATTTATGGCCAATGTTTATTCCTGAGACATTATACATCACATCTCCATTAGACACCTTGTATCAGTGACACGACAAAACAACAGCCTGAGATAAAAGTCAAAGCTTGTCTCAGACCCCCTCCTGTCAACAAACCGCACGCAAATTGACAGGCATTTATGAACATCTGACTTTCAAATCACACCATCAGTAGTTCTGCAGTTTTGCATCTGAAAGGCTTTGAATTGGGCAGGCTGGCATG
This sequence comes from Ambastaia sidthimunki, assembly GCA_036877625.1. Taxonomy (NCBI): domain Eukaryota; kingdom Metazoa; phylum Chordata; class Actinopteri; order Cypriniformes; family Botiidae; genus Ambastaia; species Ambastaia sidthimunki. Next base: position 15,229 of record JAZGTK010003077.1, on the reverse strand, counting down.
CAGTCGATGGCCCGCTGCTCTTTGATGAGAGAGAGATGGCTGATGGGAAAGACTCTCTGGTTCCACAGGTGTGTGAGGTCACTCGAAGCGAGTGGCCAACACATCATAGCTAGGACATTAAAACGCTCTGTCACTTCTGTCAAGCAAATGGATGCGCTTCCTGCTAGAAAATGTTGCCGGCTGTATGGCGCTCTTGAAGGGAAATCGAGGTGAGCTGTTTGCATTAGGATTTAAGGATTTGGTCCAACGTGAACACAGACACAAAAACACTCAAGGTCACAGACTTCAATAGAGACAAGACACCCACTGAACACACAGACCCTCAAAACACACACAGAGCCACAACATGTTCACACAGAACCAATAGCTGGCATCATCTGAAACACACGTGTGTGTGTGTGTGTTTCATTTACTGTACAAGAGGAACCTGGGTTCAAATCCTGACCTAACATATAATTTTTTTAATGTACCAAAAAAATTGCATCTGAACTGACAGCCAGTGAAAAAGAGCCGCTTTTGACATTTTGATTATAACTCCTGTTGAGTTCCATAGGAACAAGTCATACAAGTTTGGAGTGGCATGAGAGGAGTTGATGACAGAACTCAGTTTGAGGCAGATATGACTCAATTAGTCTGAACAAATTTAGACATGTCAATAAATGGTTTCAGCCTCAGTGCCACACTTTTGTTGACAGAAATGATCAAAGATACAAGCATATGTTATGTTGCTTTAAAAAATCTACTGCCTCTAAAATCTGAGGCGGCAGTTTGAACGGCCATCTCAGCCAACAATTTTAGATTTTCGAAATGGTTCCTTAACTTTTCCTTAACAAAAGCATTACAAATGTTATTTTGAATGTCCTAGGAACGTTCAAAATGTCCAGTTTTTTAAACGTTAACATTTTTTATTCTGTAATTTATAAAACATTTCACTAACAACTTAAGAATAACGTTTTTGATATATGGTATAAAACATTAAAAAAGTGATACTAATTTTAACATTTTTTAATAGCATTGAGAACTTTTAGAGAACATCAGCCGACGTTCTGGGAATGTTTCCTGTTAGCTGGGCTAATGCTTCTGATCTGAAGCTATTCAGTTGCACAGCCAGCCACAAAAATCATCTGTCATTTTTTCTGGCTTAAGACTGAGAAAACTCGCTTTAAAACACACACAACAGCATGACAGCTACCCATCACTCATATATCACAAATCATAAAAGCTGAAGCCAACGGATGATCGTTTTTTCCAATGCAGCTGCAGTCGGCCAATCAAACAGCACGGAGGGCCGAGATCAATGTTCTGTGACTCAGAGATATAACGTTCCCCACTGGGCTACTGTAATTGTGTTTAGAAGGGACGTTCGAGGGCTTCCGCTGTGCCTGCTCTAACTCACTTCAAAGACGAACCTTTACTCTCCGGCCTCACCTCCACGATGAGACAGCCTGCTTGTTTTATTCTTCCGAAACATTAAAGGCACTCCAATGGAGCTGGACTGTTCAGGTAAGGAGCAGGGATTGGCCGGTATGAGTCAGTGCCCAATGGGAGATTAAGAGGGCAGTATTTAGCGCTTTTCATTGGTAGGCAGATGGAGTTAATTAGCAGGTCTGTGAATGAACACGGGTTTAGCTCAGTAAATAACACGGAGAACAATTACAGCAGGTCCACAGAGCGAGATAAGTGAGCGAACGAGAGAGGGGACGACTGCATGTGGGCAAGCAAGAGATGAATTATGAAAAGAAACACACGTCCTACAAAAAGCCTCGATGGATGAATGGATAGAGGCAACGGTATTGTTTGTAAATGAGGGGAAAACAGCTTGATTCAAAGATGCAGCAATTACAAACAGGGCTGAATGGAAATGCAAAAAGCGACACGGAAAGAGAGAGCGAACCAGACAGACAGAGAAAAAAGAAAATAGCGCTAGAGAGAAAGAAAGAGAGAATAAGAGGACTGAGCTTCTCTGCGCTGTTATCTGTGGATGAGGCTTTATGTGGCTGTAGAAGAGAGGCCGGTGAGTTAGGAGAGTCATTATAAAAGTGTCTAGCTGGCTAAAGCTCAAGCGCTGGTTGGAAATAGTTTGAATAAAATCTGCATGTTTAAAAACGCCCGTCACCGCAGAGCTTATGTAGGTAGGCTGTGAAATGAGAGAGGAGAACGAGAAAGATGAGAGAAAGGGCCTGCGACCCAAGAGCTGCTACATGCATCTTCTGTGCTGGGGTTTGACCTGGTGTGCAGACCCTGGTTCAAATCCCCATCTAATACATAATTATTACTTTTATCATTTTAAACAAACCAAGTAAAAGTGCTACTGAATCTGACAGCTAGTGAATGGAAAAGCAGCTTTTTAATCATAACTGATTTATGCTGCATGGGAACAACCTGGAGCAACATGAGTGTGAGTAGATGATGCCAGAACTTATAAATCAAAGCAAATGATCTCAATAGGACTGAGCAAATGTAGACATGTGGCACAGCGTTTAATATAACAATTTATCTACAATACAACTAACTACCCATTTCCAGCTAACAGGGAACGTTCTTGGAACGTTTGATAACATTCTCTAAAAGTTCTCTTAAAGTTCTCAAAAATGTTCTTGCTGTAATGTTAGTGGAACTTTTTAATGTTATATATCTATATACCAAAAATTTTATTCTTAGTAGTTAAGAGTATTTTAAAAACCTTACAAAATTAAACAATGTTTAAATAACATTCTTACAATCAAGCACGTACACGTAACGTTAATACGTACAAAACACTGGAGGTTTTGAACATTCCAAGAAATTTTAAATAACATTTTTAATGTTTTTGTTACTTAATAGAAATGTTAGGGAAACTTTCTCACAATCTGAAATTGTTAGCTGGGTTATGGCTGAAATCAGGTCTCATAGACTGATCTGTCCTGTGACAAACTGATTTAGATTAAAAAAGCTTGGAAATGTATATAAAATCAATCAAAATGAAATAAAAGAGTTCTGAAGCCATTAATCTCAGCTGTAGCCTTTGGCAGGGCGGAATAATCATGCAACACAATTATCAAAGACAGTAATAATTATACTTCCAAGCTACATTCAAAATCCACTTGGCTCAAAAAACTGAGGGGGCAGTTTGAATGAATATAATGAATATTCTCACTTCCACACTTTCTCATTCTCATGAAGGAAGCGCTACAGTCAGTACAGAACACATGATGCCCATTTCACCAAAAGAGCAATGCGATCAATAAAGACCCACTGAGATGACATGATTATACCAGGTTTTAATGCAATATTTGCATGCAGCTCCCGCTGTGAGGCTTAATGCAGTACCGGTGCAGCTTTCTTAAGCTCACATCATGTGAATGCACGCACGAGATCATGGAATTGAGGGGGGGTACCACCACTCTCTCCTGCCAAACGGATTGATTCAGCACAGCATGAATTCAACACAGGAGGAGTTTGGTAACTGTATATGAAAACATCAAAAGACTAACTGGTGAAACACTAAAAGAAAGAACGAGAGGGAGAGATTAAGAAATGATGAGCTAGGAATCAAAGCGAGAAATACGTGGGAGATGGGCAGCTGTGCAGTTCCACCAAAGATAAGCGCAGGGGTGCGAGCGCTAAAGGAAGAAAAATAGTGATGTGTGGGAGGGGACTGGTAAAAAGGGGAGGGGTCAAGCATAGGGTGGGCGTGTCTGTGAGCAACAATCATGCTCTCAGAAGTCAAAAGCACTTTAGCCAAAAAATTAATAAACAGTGGAAAAATAAGAAGGGAGAGAAAATAAAAAGGATAATAAAAGGCTAATGTTAACCACTACTATTTTAATTACAGCTCTTCGAGGATGTGGAGCTTAATTAGGGAAGACAATTATTGGAATTATTTTTATTATCTAACTGTTCTGGTAGTACTTGCATTGCCATCATTTCTGACATCCTGTCAGGGGTTTAATCTGCACTAAATTAGCACAACTTGGTTTGATACCTCCATCTACCCAGCATGCACCAGGCTGCTCTAGATCAGCCTTAATTAACACTGGAAAGTTCCAGAAAATAAGAGAATCTTACAAGCTTCTGGCTAAACTTAGTTTTCTATAACCCTGAAACCCAATTGTTTTTCAATGGGTTATCTACACTGTAAAAAATGTTATGTCAGGTAACGTTTTATGAGGCAATATCTAAATAACAGGTTTTATTTGTTGGGTCAGCCAACAAAAGGTAATTGTTTAGGATAGAAAAAACTCCTCAACTGCACATTTTCACTTTTTACAATGTGCATAAAACAGCCCATACATTACAGCCAGGAGAGCACAAAGCTAAAAAAAAACACAGGGCCGGTTTACTAATACTCACCAGACAACAATACATCTGATGCTAATAATACTTTGGTCAAAAGCTTCATTTCAGACAGAACTAGATTTCCAAGTGATATTTGAGTTACAATTTTTAACACAGGATCTCTTACAAAAAAGGACTGTGGTAGAATTATGGTACAATAAAAATGATATCAGATATCATATTAATATTTACCATGGTACTCAAATTCATGTACTATGGTATTTGCATGTTACTCAAAATGTCCAAAATATTTTATACTTTTGCATTTGGCAAATGCTTTTATCCAAAGTGACTTACAGCGCAAGTTATACATTTAATCAGTATGCGTGTTCCCTGGAATCAAACCCACAGTCTTTGTGTTGCTAACACAATGCTCTAAAAAACTTTTGTACTGATTTTACTTACTGATTCCCAACAGAATCTGTAGTTTTTACTAAGGTGGGATTGTCTGTTTGGGGGTTATGTCATGTAAACTGTACATCACAAAACCCATTAAAATGAAAACCATGTATGTGATTTAGTTTAAACTATGTGTATGCATATACATACAATTATGTATATAATTAAGGAAAGGAGTTAATTAAGATGAGGCTCATATCTGATGCTGGTACCATCCGTGGCAGTTCCGAGCAGTCCGTGATCAGACTTTTCTCATTGCCTCTTGAGTCTAATGGGATGCCAGCAGTACTCGAACCACCAATGGTTATTTTACACAGAAAACTGACAGAAGGTTTTAAATCCATAATGAATGCGCACCAGGCAGGGCAGCAAGCTTTAGTTGCCGTGTTCGACGAAGGTCAAATTAAATGAGGAGATGTGTTGTGAAAAATTAATATACCACAATCACACACCTCATTCCTGTTGGATGAGATTAGATTTCTCAGAGGACCCCAGAGTTACCGGGAAAACAGTAGGTAATTTTACAGAGGTTGTGTAAAAACAAATACAGACATGTTTGATTCGGAGGGGGATTAAAATCACAAAGTGCGTCTGTGAAACACAAATTGACTTAACCTTGAGAGGAAAAAACTACTCTTATCTGAATAGCTTAACATGAGTGAAACAGGTTTAACCATTTCTAAAGCCACAACGTTGCCATGGTTACCACTAATTGCCATCCACCACAATATCAGGAGTGACTCTATATTCTGTTCACACAGAACAATAATTTAGGGGATTCACTCCAATTTCAAAACTTTGCTACAAAGTTTGTCCTGAGAAAAGTAAGAGGGAGTAGAAAAGAAAATAGACTGGAAATGGCAACAGATATTGCCTGAGAAAGAGAATAGGGGAAAGGAAGGCAGGAAATGAAAAGAAAAGGAACAGATATTGTGTTTTTGTCAGAACTGCACTTTTCCTGAGAGATGCAGGTGGTGGAACCAGCGCTGTGTGGTTCCTTCTGGGTTTTAAGGCCTCCAGAGATCACCCACTCCATTTCTCCTCACAAAGACAACTGGGGCTGTGAGGTAATCAAAACACATCCACACCTTCAGCTCAAAATGACTTTAATATAAAATCCCTCTCTGAGTAATTCCACTTTAATAACAGTGACGACTGTGTCCAAGTCTCCTGGTGTACATTGTCAGACGGTGGCTCTCCCAAGATGGTGCAGTCGAGTCACTCTGTATACCTAGCCAACAGGGAACATTCTCTGAAGGTTGGCTAACGTTCTCTAAAGGCTCTATCAAAGTTATCAAAAACAATTTCACAGTAACGTTATTAGAACATTTTCAATGTTATATATCACATACATCAAAAACTTTATTCTTAAGTTGTTAGTGGAACATTTCAAAAACGTTACAGAATTTAAAATATTTGAATAACATTCTTAAAGCCAAACAATATTTTTAATATGTCTAAAAACTGGATGTATTGAATGTTCCTAGAACATTCAAAACAACATTGTTGTTAATGGAAACGCTACTGCAATGTTCTTGCAACCTAAAATTGTTAGTTGTGTATGCTCAGGTTCAACTGATGTTCACTCTATGCTGCTGTGGTAAGACAATATTACAGTACTAACCACCGTAATTGGAGCACTATACCGTACGACGACCTCTATCAAGCATGCCCTCAAACACACAGTGTTAAATCTAAACTGGTCCTCTGATTCACCGTGCCTGTAATCTAAAACAGACTTTCCCCTAAGCAGTTTCTTCAAATACTTCACACGATTACTCACCATCACACAGACACGGTTAAATAATAAATGACGTCAACATACAGACGTCCAGCGTCTAGCGGAGAATCGTCAGTTTGTAGCTGCACAGTTAGCAGCGTGAGAATCGCAAACTTTGCTTTGAATTCAGAGTTCAGACTCTCTTTCAGTTTAATTGGTGCTCACTTCACTTTCTGTTCCACTTCTTGCGTGAGACAGGAAGTTGCGGGTTCACGGTTTGGCCCGAGACCCCGTCGCACCAGCGGTCCGACGGCTGCATTCATCATACAGACATAAGCCTAGACAGAAAGCCTGCCGAGAACATTCCCATTAGCATGGAAATCACTTCCCTCTTAACACCCCCCCATCTCTTACGTTCTCTGCCTCCATATAAAAAGAATGGCTGTAACTCCTATTATTCTGCATGAAGGCACACTGCCAGGGTTGATGACAAGAAAAGCAAAATCGTTGACCATTTTTCCCTCTCTCCACTCCACTTTCACTGATAGAACAACAGCCAGCTTACTGATTGATTCCATCGCTGACATTATGCTCCAGGTAATTCCTCAAAAAAAGGACCAGCGCTCGCCTAACAAAGTTTCCCCTACAGATCATATCACTGTCCACCGGCTCAGAAATATAGTCAGAAAATAACCGAATTTTGTCACCCTTGACGACTGCCTGCATCACATTCGGGAACTTCCTCTGTCGCTGGATTATGGAGAACAGTGGTTCTCCTAAAGGAAGAAACAAGGATAAAATGCAAATGATAAAATGCAATCAACTATATAATTGTGCATAATTGGAATCCCAAACTAAGTATATTTATCAGCTTATGAAAGGGAGGACAAAAAAAATCCCCATTTTTGAAATTTAACAGCAAATTGGAGCCTGGTAGAAGGTACTGTAGCCCAGTCAGATGGATTTGAACCTGGTTGAATGACATGACCTCCCAAAAACCAATCTTCCAAAACAAAACTATAAGATAAAGGTAAATATAAGCTACAATAAATATACATTATGTTTGGTAATGTACTGCGTCAGACGTTGTCCAATGTTCATTGTGAGTCCTACAGCAAAACCAGTTGAGAACCACAGATCTAGAATTCACATCCTTGCACAAAGAAACTCACTGATTGTTCTGCTAATAATTTGTTCTCTTGGGAAATCAAGAACAAACAGCATAATATCTGCAGTAGTACATTTGCATTTATGCATTTTGCAGGCACTTTTATTCCAACTAACTTACACCCTGCTAACAGGGAACATTCTCTGAAGGTTGGCTAACATTCTCTGAAAGGTCTCCCAAAGTTATCAAAAACATTCTTACAGTAACATTAGTAGAACATTTTTTAAACAAAAACATTTTTAAGTTGTTCTTAAGTTGTTAGTAGAACATATTAAAAAGTTACAGATTTTTAAGTCTAAATACAATTCTTAAACAGACATTTTCCACATTCCTGAAACTTTCAAAATAACATTTCTTGTTACTTATTGGAAATGTTAGGGAAACATTCTTACAACCTAAAATGACTAGACGTGCAGTTCCTTCAGCATGTATGTTCTCTGGAAACCAAACTGGCTTCAGTGTTGCTAAGCACCATGTTCTCCAGCTTAGCCACAGAAACACTCTGCTAGTGATTTGCTATTGCTTTGAGATTCAAATGTCCAAAAGGCTTTGCAATGCTGCTCAATGTTGTCTCTCTTTAATGACCTTCAATGAAGTCACTTCCCAGAAGCATTTAACATTTCACCCTGGTGTCTTCTATTCCCATTTTGATTGGCTGGATCTGCAAAGACATGGTCATCGCCACAAATGACCGCTAAGCCCCCTGCTTCTAGCGCCTCGTGTGGAACCGAGAGCCAATCCAATCCCAGCTCTAATTGGGCGTTGTGATACGATGGAGCGATTTCAGGGACATTTTCATGCCCCAGTGCCATCTATAGCCCCCCCGAGGTGAGCCCCGCATACAGCCAGGGAGTCAGAAATGCTTTTCCCACTCGCCTTATTCATACCAAACCCAATCAGCCGAATCTGCAAACAAATTATCCGATCAGAACACATGGCTGAGCGCCTCTTCGGAAAACTGACTCAAGGAAATGGACAAAGACCAGGCCACGCGTCACACATGAGGAGACACGAGCGTGGCTTCTGTGAGCTAATGTGCAAAAAAAAGTGTTTCTCTCAGTGTTTCTAAGAGCAGCGTGAGATGACAGCGACTTGCGTGATTACAGCGAACCGTATAGCCGAGATGAAGCTGTTAGCACTTCTCTCATCTCCCCTCTGAACCCCCCTCCACACTTTTCCTTCTTCAGCCCTCCTTCACGCTCTGAAAACTCGCCCTCAGGACGCATCTTTATGAATTTAGACACGCGTTTCTTGTCATCATCACGTCACGCGCGGAAACATAAATGTTTAACCTTACGGGACTTGTCCAAACCACCAAATACATACGTAGCTGGAGAGATTAGCTAACAGTGGGAGCCCACGCTTAACCAAATAAATTATAGGAAGGTACTTTCAGTGCCCAAGACCCCTAAAGTTAAAGAGAGACTGTGTGGCTACCATGAAAGATGCGGCTTAAAACGCTCTTACATACATGAATACATTAATGAAAAAAGTCCTGGCGGATGAGAGTTTCACGGGCATATTCTCAATCCTGTTCAAAACCTCTTTGCTGCCTTCGCAGACAACATCAAACAAATTTGTGAGACGTCGGCAAGCTAATTCTTTAACGCTTCCCTTACTCTAAAATGGCTTCCAGCAGAGGCTGAGATGAGTTTACAGGGTGCATCCTAGTTACACCCAAACTGTGGCGTTTTATTGCCATTATACTTTTCAAGAGCAAATATGCATCAGTTTTAATTGCCTGTTGAACCTGACACTGCATGATTTCATAATGCATAGCCGGAGCACTAAATGAGCTTTATGGTTTGATGAGAACTACTACTGTTAATAAATGGGCTTTATGGTCTGCTGAAAGCACACAGTAAGTGTTTTGATGATAGCAAGGAGGAAACTTCTCAGATACTTGTATTTTATCACCCGTGTGTGCAACTGACCACTGCGGAGCCTTAAAAACAAGGCCAGCTGAGGGCAACGAGGTGAGGAGAAAAGAAATAGGAAATGCATGTATCAAAGAGACGTGCAGAAAGGCAAGGAGAGAGAGAGCCAGAGAATGAAAATTAGCCCTTAAAGTTGATGACAAACCCCGTCACCTTTGAGTTTTTCCATCTCCAGACGTCCTCTCCACCCTCAGCCTGATGAACCGCCACGCGTGTATGTGACAGGACTGCATATGTGCATGTGAGACGCAAGCTGATGTGTTTTCCCGCGAGCACGCAGACGAGTCGCTCTCCTGAGCTGCTCTGTGAGGGTGTAAATGCCACGAGTGAGAGATATACAGACGCACAAATGCATCAACTCCTAAAGAAAGTTCAGAGATTATAGCCTGGCTATAGAATAAGGCAGACGTGGAGAAACAGCTAGACAGACTGCGAGACCGCAGAGATCGAGATGGACTGAGATACATTTACAGCAATAAGAGAGAAGCATTTTGAAAACCTCTCTATCCTTATTTCACATGTTTTCAGATTAACAGCAAAAGATCAAACGCAAGCATTCTGGGGTTATCTGTTGTAGCATATTTTAATGTTTGAGCTGCAAACATACTTTGATCAATATAGTGAAGAGCTTGGAAAACAGAATAATATAGTATTCTTAATGTTCACTAACCTCATGCAAAACAGATAATATTATTAGATTTAATGTAAAACATATATGTAAACAATTTAGAAGCTTTAGTTAATAGCTTTATTTTAGGCGACCACCAAAAATGTCCTCTCAGGTTTTTGAAATTTTTACTGTATTTGTAGAGACAGATTCTGAAATGTAGCCCTCAAATAATATAGCCAAACTTGGGTGCACACACACACACACACACACACAGGTTTCCATGCTTAATGGGGGCTTTCCATAGACATAATGACTTTTATACAGTGCAAACTGTGTATTCTATCCCCTCACCCTACCCTTTAACCTAACAATCACAAAAACCTTTTTGCATTTTTACATTTTCAAAAAGCATCATTTAGTATATTTAATAATTAATTTCTCTCATGGGGACCGCTGGCTGGTGCCTTCAATGGTAGAAAAACAAAAACTTTACAAAGCTACACAGTAAAAGGTCATAGATTTATATTGATTTTATACACATCTAACTGTATTTACCATACACTAACCCTAACAGAAAATAATTGGCATTTAATCTTAGAATTACTTTTTCTATCACATTTTTATGAAGACATGTGAAATGAAGGCATCACAAATGCCGTTCAGGGAAATTTTGTCAGTATTAGCTTACTTCTGGGACCAGGTTTTTCCCCAAAGTGTAGTTAAACACACACACACACACACAGGCAGACACACACCAGGAGGCACACAAACATACACATACAGACAGACACACACCAGCAGGCACACAAACATACACGTACAGGCAGACACACACACACACACACACACACACACACATAGGCAGACACACACCAGCTGACACACAAACATACATATACAGACAGGTAGACACACACACACACTCTTTCTCTCTCTCCCATAAATAAAATTGATTCCATTCTGGGAGAAGAGTTAAACTGTCCATTTTCCTCTGTGTTTCCATCACCTCTTCTCCTGTCTGTCTCTCGTCACCCTTTTAACGCATTCTCGCACCGTGTGAGGACAAATTATGGTGATTATCATTTAGTCCCTCTACTCTTAAACTCCCTCCCATCTTTTGCCACCTTTGCTTTTTGTGTTTTCTCGTCTATCCTGTCATTTCCACTCCTCTCAATCGTTTCCGTTCTCATTCTCTCGCTTTCATTTTTGCGCTAACTGCCAGAGACTCGAGGGGGAAATAAATTAGTAATATTTATGATGAAACCTTCCCCGTATCGTTGCTTCTCATCTCGTCGGCACATAAAGAAGACACTGATCTTAACAGGAGTACCTATGTAGTCATCCGTCAAACATCTACCCAACCATCCATCACCCGGGCATGGTGAACTCCTCTGCTCTTCTCCGCTGCTCAAGACGCAAGCCAGAGATGTTTAAAGTACATAAAGCAGCTTCACTCCCCCTGCGCCTGAGTCTGCATGTATTACACAACCAGGGACACATCACATCGCCCGTCCCTGCAACATTCTTCAAGCATAATTGCGATGGTCAAAACAGCTCCCAAAACGCATGTAATTTGTTTGCTTTTATCTGAGGTGAATTCCCGGAGAGATTTCTAAATCGGCTTCAGATACGAAGAGATTTACCCGGCCCAGTGAACCTGAAAGTCTACCTGGGTGAGACTTTGATATATTTTCCACACGTTTTTTTTCTTCTGCCTTCAGATCTTCTCACCCCGGCTCACCCTGCTGAAAGCAACGTGAGAACAAAAAGGGCAGATCTGATGTTGGGTGAGAACCAGCACTGTTTAGATCGTACTAATAAAAGGCTGGTATGTAATTGAGTTAAACTGGAGGGAGGCTGCGTTTGATGTCGCAGCCCCCCCGTGCAAGCGCAGTTAAACAGCTGGGAGTGTGGAAGTGGGGAGCACTTGATAGAATAAGACTCATTTGTAAGATGTTCTTATAACCTACAGTAACTCTAGCTCTCCTGTCGTCTTATGTATAGTAAAAGGCCAATACTTAAAAAGCTGCAATCCGTAACATTTGCCTCTTTGTCATCTCTGTTTGAAATATACAATTGCAGGGTACTTGCAGTTATTTTCTCAATGTGGATAACAAGTTAAGTTTCTAAACAAGTAAGAACCAGCTACAAACGCCATCTACAGAAGCCAGACGTGAGATATACTAACCGCATCTTCTTTCTGTTTACAACAAAATTAGATTTCATGCTAAATTGGACCCTATATCTCAAATTTTAAATCATGATTATAAACTTGGAATTGGGGTAAGATAAAGAGATCTGATCTGTCATGTACTTGCCCAGTAACAGATTTTTGTTCATGTTTAACTATTTTTAACCATTTCTCCAGATTGAAACTCTACTTGAGATATAAATAAAATATAAACATGCTATCGAATCAGCACCATAATTCAATGTGTCTGGGGCACAAACATATGGACCACTTTATGATAGGACACCCTTTATAAAACAACATGCCCCTTGCAAAAAATTGCCATGGTAACCATAGTATCCACATCCACCCAGTTACTAGAGTGGTTAGTATTAGTATAGTAAAAGTCATAATAAATTATATGTATTGATACAAGATATACTTCAGTCTCATTTCAGTTTCAATTCTTTTCTGTTTAAATTATTTTTTTAAAGTCAATGGGCAGTAAATAGGCAGGAAAAAAAATGGATATAAAATCTTTGCTTTAGGTCTTTCAATGCAATTGTCTTTTAATAGGCCTGCCACTGTCTGTTACGTCGTTAATTAAGCGAAAACATTGATAATAAAGAGAAAATCACTCACTGCTTCTAATTTACGCCTTTCTTCTTTATTGCTGACAGTTTACTTGAAGAATTACTTAAGAATTAATAAATCAATCAAAGCAATGTTTAATTATCTGACACCTACTTCTCAGCTAACATGAAATGTTCGCAGAATGTTGACTAATGCTCTTTAAAAGTTCTCTCTAAGTTACTAAAAACATTCTTGCAGTAACATTAGTAGAGTTTTTTTAACCTTTTAACCATTAAATCATATACTCAAAATATATAACAATATCAAAATATATCAAAAAACCTTATTCTTAAGTAGTTGTTTTGAACGTTTTCAAACTCTTAAAGCAACAAAAACTTTAGTAACTATGGTAATTTGGAAACAGCTGTTTTTTTCTGTAAGGGGCATGTGCTGAAACAATATGAGGTAGACATGATGTTTCTCACTTTGTGTGAAATGCGGTGGGTTGTCGTTGACATCCGTCAATCGCACAGTAACTGTTGTTGTTCCCGACAGGCCTCCAATATGGCCGCCCATGTCTTTAGCCTGAAGAACCACGAGGTACTGATCCTGAGCTTCTCTGTCCAGATCAGGCACGGCCGTACGTAAGATGCCTGAGGAAAAAAACACAGAACAAAGAAAAAGACACAAAAAAAATGTAATCATTTCTTTAAATCACTGAACCCATCTAACTGTTAACGTTCAGACGTTCCATTCCATTTCAATTAAATATATCAAAATAACTTATCTTACGTTGTTAGTGAAAAGCGTCCTTACAATCAAGCAATAATGTTAACACAACGTTTAAAATATTAAAAAAACGAACTTTCAAAATAATTTTGTTAACGTTTTGATAATGGAAACATCAGGAAAATGTTTTTACAACCTAAAATTGTTAGCTGGGGAAAAGCTAACATGTATTACATTAGAGAATACATGCTAATGTATTGCTAATTGAAACTTGTAGAACTGTGTACAGTGAGCAAAGGTCACCCTCACAAAAATATAACATTCAGACAAGAGACTACAAGACACTTTATTAAAGTATCATGAGGAAGTTTAACTGTGGATACATTCAGCAGATAGCAAAAGACCTTTTAGAGCGCGGTGGCTGAGAATGCTAATTCCCTTTAATGAGCCAAAAAGAATGGCATGCGATGCATACAGGACAGAATTAGGTTAATATCGTTGATTAGCATTCAAAAACCTCCAGGAGAAGAAAGCTTCTCATTCATATCAGCGTGGGGTCCACAAATGTCAACAAAATTAATTAGGTTTCATTAGACGACCAAATGGAATCAAAATACGAAGGAAGTCCATTATCCAACAGACAGAGACACAATACACTGACTCCTGCACAACATGTGCACAATGGGTCTGTGCGAGCGGTAAAATTCATCCTTCATTTTCTCTCTTTCTTTCTCTCTGCCTCATTCTGTCTGGTCTGTCATACACACAAATACCCATCATTCCCTTCTCAACCCTTGCGCACCCACAGGCACGTATAAAGACCGGCCACACGGCACCCACCGGAGTAGAATTGCCCTTACTCAATGCTGCCAATTTCACTCGACGGCACAAAGAAGCAAGAGTGATTTTTCTAATGGATACAGCCCCACCGTAACCCTGAATGCAGGCCACAGACCAGATCATCCAACAGTCACAGAGGCCAGGCAGAGAGACAAGCTCCCCTGAGTCATATAAGCTTGCCATTTAAAGACATATCTTACCTAAAAACTCTGTCATCATGTTCATTTTATTTCAGTGGAAAAAAAAAACTGTGACAATTTTTGAAAAATCTTGCTTTAATGTTACTTTTATGATATATGGATGTAACCCAAGGCTGGGCAACTCTGTCCCTCATGATCTTGACATGAGCTTTCCAGTAATTCTGAAGACCTAGGTTAGCTTGTTTAGGTGTGACTGATTAGGGCTGGAGATAAACTCTGCAGGACAAAAGAGAGGTGCCCAGCCCTGAGGTAGCCATGTTTGGGATTGGGTGGGGTCAAATTTAAGAAAGTGGGTCTTCAATATCTACGGTGGTCACAGCTTTTACAGGGTTTTCCCAGAGGAAAATTGTATTTTTCAGAGGTTGCTCTAGCTCAGGAGATCTCAGTTGGGTTCCATTTAAATATGAACTCTGTCTCAGATGTTTCTCCTAAAATTGCTTAGGAGAAAGAAAAATAGAAACAAATAACACAATTGTTAAAATACATTAAACAGTAAAAATCTGTAAAATTGAAGTAAATTGTAGGTAATATAATCTGGATTTTTGGTCAATTTGATGAGAAATGTT
>JAZGTK010003076.1:0-19499 GCA_036877625.1 Ambastaia sidthimunki | reverse complement strand
AACTGTAATATAATGTTCTGACAGGCAAATACTGACACAGACTAACTGAAAACTTCACACACAATTTTAAAGACGACGTATGGTGTTCATTTAAACAATGTTTTACACGCATGCAGCTGTAATCAGCTCGTTCACTGAGGGAAATTAATTGAATAATTGTCCCAAACCCAAAGGACTATTTACAATGAGCTAGTGAAAGTAAAAGGAGATTTTGAATTAAAGAAAAATTGTGACCAGTCACAACATAAAAAATGTATTATATCATACTTGAAATCTTTATTTTTCATAAAGCTTATATACTATTTCTAATGACCGAGAAGCTTTCCTTAGCTATATGTCTGCTAATACCTCCCCAGAATCTAAACACACAGACAACATGCACAGACACACACAGACTGCAGTTCTTGCCTGTTTGATTTCACACAGTAGGTCTGTGTCCACACGATAACGTTCCTCAGAGCGGACGGCTCCAAAATGGTTCTGCATCCGAATCTGAGACATGAGCTCATTCAGCCGCCCCTGATTCACACACAGCAATGAGAACGACTCTAAAGTTCAGAATGTCCTCACTAACATATCATGACAAACAACTTTTTGAGACATTTTACTGGTCCATACGAAATGAAAAGGTTTAAAATAATGTTTTTCTTTAAATCTAATGCTCCCCCAAATGTACACTGGTAACCTGATAAACCCACCAGTTTAGCTCTCATTAGTTTGTTGTAAAACAATTTTTAACTGTCAGCCAAATGTACATAAACTGCTTCAATATTTTCCACAGTGCCCCTCATCACTTCATGACATGTTTGCTGTTGGACATTTTTACAGCAGTTTCAGTGCTGAAATTCTCCTGGTCTGTAATTGAGACCCAGATGATGCCAAACCATTTTAATTGTAGCTTGTTCACACCTTGAACTGTGTGGGTGCATTTAGCTCTGATTGAATCGTTTCCAGCTGAACTCTCAAATGCTCTTCATCCAGTTGAATGGCATAACCACTCTTCCTTTGAACTTCCTGTTTAATCAACACCTGAAACACACACAGAATGTGCCAGAGTCAAAAAAAGAAGATTCAAGAAATGTACAGTCCCAATCAAATGCCTTGATGAGTTTTCTTCAACATTTCATATTTCTTACTGAAACATGAAATTAATTTTAAATGTTTAAAAATTCTTTAGAAATACACTAGCGCATAACTTTACCTAATGGATATGAACTGACAGCATGAAAATATTGGTTCTGATGTCATGTGGTACCTGCAGGACTCTGTGTGACAGATCCATCAGTTTGCGTTTGTATTGGGTGATTTTGGCTGCAGTTGTGGCCTGATTCCCTTGCAGGTCACTGATGTCATTAGAGATGATCTGAAACACAACAGAAAAACTGATTCAGAATGAGCCAGAACCAGAAGCACTTAATATCTGTGTGACTCTCTCTCCCACATGGACTCTGGTCTGATGCTGTTTGGTCATCTGCTCTTGTATCTTCAGTCTGCGCAGAAGCTCTTTAAAGCCGACCATAGGCACTGGAATCAACCTGCAGACAAAAATTAAAGCTGGAANCCATATCACATGACTCATAACACACACAAACCAAGACGCACTTCTCTGGGTCAGGATTGTCCACTTTGGCCTGTTCCCAGATAATGGGGTCCACACCTGCACACAGAACAAATCATCAGTGTGAGCGAGTGTGTGTGTGTGTGCGCGCGTGCACCCTGTGTGTGTGTCTATACCAGCAGGCGGGTTCTGCAGTAGTTGTCTGAGCTGTTCTGGGGTCAGTGCAGTTCTGCTGATGGCCATGATGACCCCCAGCTGCTGCAGCTGAGATTTTACATTCATCTGCTCCATGTAGTTGTAAAGAGTCGATGCTGGAACACGCTTTGATATGCCGTTAGAAGAACGTTCAACCAGATAAATAATGACCTCCGTCCTGCGCACACAGACAGATTTTAAATCTTCCACTGTGACTTCCTGTAACTTATGAGGAACTGATGTTTGATTCAAGCATAATCAGACAGAAATGAGTCTTACTGATCATCGGGTAAAGCTCGGACGCCCTCTACATTGACTGTGAGTGTTTGATTTCCTCCCAGAATTTTATGTAAAGACTCGACCAACTGCTGCTGCTGAGAGCGAACATCCATTTCCTTCTTATTGAGAGCCAGAGCCACTAACCCGTCCTCATCCTTCACTCCAGGAACACAGCTGTACCCCACTGCCTGACAGAGAGAGAGAGACACACAGGAATGCTTTAAATGTAAGATTCCAGATACACCTTCACTTTGGGAAACTGCAATAGTTGTAAGGGAGTTGTTTGTGTAACAGCTGATGCACATTGTATATTCTCACTGTGCACTCGCTGTCATGCACTTCATAGGGAACACATGGAGCCCGAGTTCTGGATCAGACAGGACTTCATCAGCAGTACCTTGAAGCGGCAGAAGGGGTTTTCCTGGCTGAACTCCACTGGAGGGACGCTGCTGTTGAAGTAACCTTTGCCCGTTCCCCAGAATGCCTGCAGCTGGTTCCATTTAGCCAGAATGGAGTCGCGTTCATCATTGAGCACAGACGGGGCGGACAGAGCGCTGGCCGTGTTGATCAGCTGACTGGACTGAGAGGGCTGCTGGGTAAACAAACCACCTACAAACATACACAGATTAACACAAAATTCCCAAACACACACACACACAAACATGGATTAGTGTTTTTCACCCTGTTGCGTCTGGGCAGTCTGGATTCCTCCAAACCCTCCAAAGTTCAGTCCGGTACTGCCAAAGCCCGTCCCTGCAGTGCTGCTCGAACCCAAACCAGACGTGAAAGCGAAGCCTTTATTCTGAGTGTTTCCAAAGAGACTTCCACCTACAACACAACAACTTCCTGTCAGAAACTCTCAAACAGATGCTCGCTGCATCACACACTCTGTCTTTAACATAAATTAGATAAAACTAATCACATTTTAACTGCAGTACAACTTACTGTGGTGTTTTAACAGATGTGTACATTAGGAAAAAACAATAACTATGCAATGCATCATACAAATAAAC
The DNA here is from genome assembly GCA_036877625.1 of Ambastaia sidthimunki. Taxonomy (NCBI): domain Eukaryota; kingdom Metazoa; phylum Chordata; class Actinopteri; order Cypriniformes; family Botiidae; genus Ambastaia; species Ambastaia sidthimunki. The sequence goes on along the minus strand of JAZGTK010003076.1, from coordinate 16,454 downwards.
AGTACATATAGTTTCAGACCGCTAAGGCATCTATTCCTCCTTAAATATTACAGCTACATTGACCCAAACACAGTAACGACCAGCTGACCGCAGTCGTATCTGATTTTTTTAATATGCATGCCACAATTTTACAGCTGGGGAGGAACTACAACATACAAGGGCTCTACGTCAGAACCACACTTGTGTGCCGTGGTGCTCTCCTAAATGTGCATCAGAGACTAACACAGAAGAGAAGAAAATGTTATGTAATTTTTGTTTTTATGCACAAAACGTATTCTTTCCACTTCATAAAATTATGGTTGAACCAATGTGGCCACATGGACTTTTTTAACAATGTCTTTATCACTTTTCTGGGCCCTGAAAGTGGTATTTGCATTGCTGTCTAAGGGGGGTTAGAAAGATGTGGAACAACATGAGGGTGAGTAGTTACTGACAGAATTTTTATTTTTTGGTGAAATATCCCTTTAAGCACTTTAGACACTTAACCTCAAGTATAAATTAGATGTTCAGAGTTCGAATAGACTCAGTTATGGAAACTGAGAGGAGAAAATGCTGCTTTTCTCCTGAAATATTCTAAGACACTGTAATGTAATGTGCCAAGTATGGTAACACATACTGAATCTGACCTCAGAATATCTAGTGAGTAGTGAGCACACACTGCAAACCGTAAACACACACACACACAGCCATTCAAGGGCTGCCCACTGCATTCAAGGGCACCTCAAGTCATTCTCCTGCCGGCAATGAGAACTGAACCTGCATTTGACTGCTTGTTATTCTGCTTATTTGTAAGTCACTTTGGGTAAAAGCGTCTGTTAAATGATTTATTGTAAATGCCTGTATTTGACGGTGTGGAGAAACTGAAGGTGGGCCCACTATTGGCTGCAGTCGTTGTTGATCCAAAACCTCCAAACGCACCTGCAGAACACAAAACACAGACATAGAAATGAGAGAGCGAGCAAGAGACACAGACGGAGACAGAGAAAGAGACACTGATGTGGAGACAGAGAAAGACACTGACAGACAGAAAGAGAGAGACTGACACAGAGACAGAGAGAGAGATAGAGAGAGAGTGAGCGAGAAAAAAAAAAAGAGATGACATCAATGAAGTCGTATGTGATGTGCTGATGGTTTTTTAACAGCATGACACATCATGTGACGACTTAAATATCGAACTACAGCCACTGAATAAACCAAATACACCGAATGAACAAATGATCTGAACAAATCATGAATGACTTATAATGACCTTTGACCTCTTAGACACAATCTACCTGCTCCACTGAGACCACTGCCAAAACTGAATACAGGGGCCACAGGGCCCAAACCAAAACACCCAAAACTAATGGCTGCAGGAGCACTGCTGTTCAAACCTGGAGCCCCAAATCCTGATGTGCAGGTGGCCGCAAGGAGAGAAAGACAGATGAGCACCAAGTTAGAAAAACCAGCACTGTCTGTTCCAAATTACACAAGTATTATAAACACTAAAACAGAAGAAACAAACTCACATCAGTGTTTAACACACACACAAGAGTTCAAAAAACGTAGATCAGAAAAATCTATTAATTGCAGAACAACATTCATCACCTCAGAAATTCTGCTCTGCTACATCACGGATCATAATCCATGTGTGCATGTGCTCAAGACTAATGCACAGTAATAAATTACAGGCTGGGTGTCCTGCGGCTGTAATTAAACTTCTGCTGGTACAAAATACAGCAGCTCAAGTGTTTATTTACTAGAACTACAAAACAACCAAATCTGCCTCATTTCGTGTTCACTACACTGGCTGCCTGCTCAGCATGTATATAGATTATGTAAAAACTGTTCATTCTAATTCTATGATGTTCACTGTAGCACCTTGGTCCTGGAGAAACGTTGTTTCGTTTCACTATGTACTTGTATATGGCTAAAATGACAAACTCCACTTTGACTTTGAGCTTTATGCGGATTTTAAAATTCAGCTATTTACATATTTTTAAAGTTTTAAATGGTCTAACTTAGTTTTCCTAGTCTTGTTCAGATTTCAGACACACTTAAGTATACAGACTCTTTATCCAAAAGAAACCTCAATCATCTCTCAGCTCACAGTTCTGCCACATTACTCAGACTTACTGCCTTCTCCTCAGAGGCTATAACTCACCTTCAAATTGATTGGCATTAATGCTAATTCCATTTATTTTCAATCAGATATAACTTCAGTCTAGCTCAATGATTCCACAACACTAATGTGCCATTCAGATGGGGAGCACTGCTGAAACATTCACCACTTCACCAGCAGAAACATCTTCTGCATCTCCATGAGTGCTACTGAGACCTTCACCAGCAGAAACATCTCCTGCATCTCCATGAGCCCTGCAGAAACCTTATCATGTCTAACACTAACCCTACAATGACCCACCTGTGGTACTTGATCCAAACCCAAATCCTGTGGATGCTGCTGTTGTAGTGGTGGCTCCAAACCCTGTGCCAGAAAGACCTGCAGCCAGAAAACAAACAGTTAATGAAAGAAAACCTTTAGCCATGACAATTATAAACGCCTGTACCTACAGACAGTTCTGAGAATGTGTTTTTTCCTGTAACCATGGCGGCAGCAGCTGAGGATCTTAAATAATGAGTAAAAACGCCAAATACATACTGAATGATGAATATTGAGCTGTTTACGAAACCATTTGCGCTGTTGTTCGAGTCTCGAAATTTAAGAGCGGAATTTAAATAAGAAACACTAGCAACAAACAAACATTAAATTAGCGCAATAAATGAAGAAATGTGATTGTGACACTTTTTCGCATTCGACGAACACTTTTTCTAATCACTAAAGTTAAACAATTATTAATAAAAAAAATAAAGCTTTCGGTGTTTTATGTATAAATGTTTCGACGTGACACTTGAACAGGGTTTGATTTATAATGCCAATCAAACTCACTCGCGCCGCTGGACGTGCCGCCAAAGTTGAACGCCATTTTCCCGGTCCGCGCGAACATTGAAACAGCCGGAAACAGCGCAACAACACAACTGGTTCCTACTTCATCTCATTTCATTACAGCCATGGACTCGATGTGATTTCAAATACAGCATCACAATGTGGCTTAACATTGCATGTTACATATAAATGGCCGTTTGTTTGTATGAGTGGCATTTGAATACTTTAAAGTCTCTTGGATCTAAAAACAGGAACTGATGTGTTTTGGTAAGTATGTTCGCGTCACAGAAGTTCTATTTTTTAACTTATCACTAATCACCAAACATGCAGATTTCAGTAAGAATTATACTCCAGTTTTAAATCGTCATCAGAATAATAACACAATTTGTTCTCACAAAAGCACAAATTTTAACACATTTTTAATAACATTGCATTATTAAACATACAGACAAGCAAAAATAAAAGTTATTCATGTGCCAACAAAAAAGGTTGGTTCACAGAAACAATTTAATTTCTTGCCTCCAAACTCTAGCCTCCTTCATTTATGCAAGTTTATCCTAATATGATGTTCGATGTATAATCTGGTAAATTACAGGCATTTGCGCTTCTTCAGAATCTTCTTCTTCAGCTCTGTCAGTTTAAGTTTCTTCTTGGTCATTCGAGGTTCTTGAGCCTCTCGCTCGACATGAAGCGTCTTCTGCTCAGCTGGAGTGACAAACACGTCGTCTGTGACGTCCTGCGTCAGCACCTCCTGTCCCTCTTTCCTCTTCTCCTTGCGAATCTCTTTCACCATCTGTCTTTCCTTCTGTTTGGCGGCCATCGCCAGTCTGATTATTCGCCGATGCTGGAGAACACAGGACACAGTTACAAAGATTAATAAAACACAATCTAGCATGATAACCTCTGAACAGCCAGAAGCTACACACCGTGTTGGGCGACTGGAAATGAGGGTTTTCATACAGTGTTGGTCCACCAAAGCTCCCCTGAAATATTTTGATCAGGTTCAGGACAAAACGAGGGCCAATCTCCACAAGAGACGCATCTTCTTCAATAATCTGAAATGCACAGAATTATTAGTTGAACAATAACTGAACTAATCCAGTGTCAATGATTAAAACTCTCAGTATAAAAATCTCAGTATGTCAGAGGATTTATGAGCTCACCTGATAGTTTCTGAACCAGATTCTGTTGTCTGCTATGGTGAATGTAAACACATGATCTACAAACGGCTGACTCTTTGGGTGATACTGAGGTGTTGAGAAGATCTACAAAAACAACGTTTTTGCTAGTAAAATAATTTATTGATGGTCAACTGAAGGTGTTCAGCTTAACGTTTGATCCACACAATCAGTTCAACTGCATTAAAATTAGTTTTTTTTCTGTAAACATGTTTGTTAACAAGCCATTTTAACGGTGTATTAAAAATGTATTTAACACTACACAAAAACTGACCTAGTATGTACTGGAGAAAAATTTCTACTCTCATATTTCCTGTGTACATTTAATTTCATTTGCATTAATTCAGATCACTGTTTTGTATCGTTTCAAAGCAGCTTTACAGAAAATGCATGTAGTCATGGAAACTGTATGATAATGACATTTGTAGTGTAACAAAAATTAAATGCTATAACGAACCTGAGTGAAAAGCTCCTTCAGCAGTCCATAGTGCGGGTCCTTGTCAAATTTCTATGAAGTGACAGAGAAACATCATTACTGTTTTGGTTCTGCTGCAAGTTGAAGTGACTTGGAAGTGTCATGTGACTCACAGGGTCGAATGACAGCAGCGGCCTGGAGCCTTTCAAACAGTTTCCTGTCATTTTCAGCTCAGCGAGAGTGTGGACTGAACAGTTGAATTAAATGAACATACAATCAACCTGCATGTTTACATACAATAGTTTGTAATGTTTGCTGAAACAGTCAAGAAATTAAATTCTACCATTTTGAACAAGAAACTTGGCCGATGGTCCATGAGGGACATTTGAGATCCTGTAAACAGAAAAGGAGTAAAAAGTAAACACAGGATAAAGTCAGCACAGGACAAACAGTTTTAACAGCAGTGAGACTGATGGAAGAGTAGCTCACCACATGTACAGATCCTGCTTTTTCTTTGCCTCAAAAAAGATGCACTTGTTGCAATTTTTTATTTCACACACCTGAAACACATCAACAATAACCCCCGCCCAAAAGAAAAATGACTTTTAGTGCTCATTTTACAAATATATTGATCAAAACTAGTCACACAATCCAGAGAAACACATGCAACTTCTATTGGAATGACTTCACTTACCTCATTAATCACAAAAAGTTTGTCTTTTCTGTCCATCTTAGTGTCTAAGAAGAACACAGATTTGAAAGACATCAACATTTCACAACTTCATGTTAACATTGGCTTAATTTAATTCAATTTAAACAGTTTTTTTTACAATGCTGCATTGCTTCAAAGCAGCATTACATATAATAAAAAGAGAAACACAGGAAACAGAAACTTATCAATCATGTATAACACAGAAAGCATTGTATTGTTGCTTTCTTTTATTGCTCATTATAAGATGTATATTACTAAAACTAATTAGGGACACTAAGATTGTAATTGGTTTATAAATATAAAGTTGGCTGAACTGATGATTACCACAACACATTTGAACCATTTGCAATAATACCATAAAATATAAAAAATATTGCATAATGAAGGAGAACACAAGAGAAAGAAATACCAAAATAGTACCGTCTTTAAGACTGTAGTTAGATTATTATATTAAAAGCCATATTAACAATTTTCAAAACCCAAAGCCAAGGTAAACTAAGGTTTGAGTCAGTTGGTTTTTACCAGCTTTGCTGTGAGGCATCATGGCTTTTAAATCCTGCATTAGGTGTCTCGTCCTAAAGTTGATGCCACGAGAAGAAAAGACCAAAACTCGCTCCTTGTTTTTCCATTTACCCTGATGAAAGACCAATTAAAAAATAATCAGTTAATTATAGTAAATGATCAAAGTTCATTCTGTGATTACTGACCACTAAACTTACTACAAATTTAATCTCATCAATCTCAGAACCAGCCGACTATCATAAATCCATCAGAACTGTCATTAGACTGTTTCTTGAATTGTGCCAAACACTTTTGAATCGTACCATGCTGACAGGCTGCGGAACGTAGATAACGTTCGTGTGGTCTGAGTTTTGACTCTCATCCTTATTCACCAGCGTAACCGTTTCTCTCTTACAGCTGTTTGCGGTTTGCGATGTTTCATTTCGCTTTAATCTCGTTCTTTTTGCGTTGAATTCTGCTGATCTGCCCGCTGCACGTTTCCCTCTGCGCGCCACCATCTTCTCGTACACGTCACCGGAAGCGCGTCACCACAGGTTAAATTATTAGGAGGCGATTCTACAATCTACACAGTTTTGTGTGTGGAGGACAAATGACCTTATTCACACGTCTTACACACTTGTATTAAGTATTACAAGGACTTTGGATTGGTATAATTATTTTATACTGACCTAATATTTTGTATACCCTCAACCAAACATTTTTGGCATTTTTACCTTTTCAATAAAACATTGTTTAATAAATTTTTAATGTTACTTTAGTATGTTAATGTGATTCGGTTGCAGAAGTCTTATCTTTCAATATGCAAATTATTATTACTTTAGTGGATTATTTAATAGTCCTCATTATCATAAACACGAGTGTATTCTTGATGAAACACACATGGCCTATTAACACCTCACATTAACATGTTTTAACATCAGGTCACAAGCAGCTTCATTATTTTACAAAGCCACATCCTGTCTAGAGGAATTTTAACAAACTTCAGCTCAGAGGCAAAACCTCTTCACTTGCTGATGCAGATGCAAAACCAAAGGGGATAAAAATCAGACATGCAGTGTGTTTCAGCACGTCTCGCAGGTTCTTTGATTTCATGTTCATGAACTGTTGTGTAAACAATGCTGAGTTTAAGTTTTCATAAATGCTTCTTGAACAACTTGTGGGAACTGTGGGAATAAAGTTGACTAATGAGTAAATTATATCACATTTTCCCTATTAATGCATTACTTCACTGACACAAAAGGTATTAATTATCTTTAACCAATCAACTTTTGTCTTTTCATCAGCTCGTTAAATGCTAATCTAGCTAACCACGTTTGAGTTAGTCATGATCAAAACCCCTAACTTAATTTCAACTTTTGACCTGAAAGTGTTTTAGAATTATCTTCCTAAAATGTCACTGAAGGACATAATTATTTGACTGTTCACACTGCCATCAAAATCAGATTTTATTTTGCTCATATGTGACCCAGATCAGTTTTTTCATTACCGTGTGAACAGCAGAACCATATGAAATCTGATCTTTACATTCTGATTTGATCCATTTCCATATGTGGTTTAAATCAGATAAACGTCTGATGTTTTGCAATGTAACGCCAGTCAGAAAAGTCATTTAGCATTTATGCAACTTTTCTCAATTTACAATTCTGTTGTCACAATTCTGTACTACCGCAGGTGTTTTAATAAACAACAAGGAGTAAATGTAGCTTTGTAGACTTGGCTTCCAACTCCACAACTACACATTCACCCATACAGAAACAGCAGCCATTGAGCCACTATGTGCTATAGTTAAAAGTATTCTCCTAAACCTCGTTCTCCTTATCATTAGCTCTTGAATTTTCTGGATTCCGCTACACATCATCTTATTAATTTAAACCCTTAATGCGTAAACACTAGCCTCCATGGCCTCCAAAATTACTTTGTAAGACAAATTTTAAAAATAACATTAACAGCCGAACAAAAATTAGGAAAAATCCTAATTGAGCATTAAGGCTTGCGATCAGAAAACACTAGAGGACGAATCGGGTTTTAGACCCTACAACAGGTGACAAAACTGTAAAACCTCATGGGCAATCAGTCACAAAAAAGGCCCAAGTTAGATGAAGCCAACATCTGTTTATTGTATTTCTATGTATATTTTTATTTTGATACATTGCTGTATACTGAAGTTTGTGATATGGACAATCACAGAAGTTTTGTATCTCCTAAATTCAAATTCAAAACTTGACTGCACCTGAATATTCTAAAGTGACATACGTTAACTGGATCAAACTGATTAAATTCCCCAGATCAGTGAGCATTGATTTATTATACGTTGTATTCATATAGACTGAGAGGTCAGTGCTATGACAGTCGGTCATGAGAGTTTTAGGACCCTCATAGGTTTAAGGGTAATACAGTAATACGAAGAGTGGTGGTGCTGTTTCCGCAGCTCTGTCTTACCCTTCAAACATAGCTGAACACAGACAGCTGAAGATCCTGGACTCACTGACCTAAAGGCAAACACACACAGAGGTGATGGAGTGAAAAAGTTCCCTGACATTTTCTTCAAAAGCTACGTGTGAAGATTTCTTGACAGATCTGTGACTTGGACCAAACAAACACTGAAGAATGTCAGCAGGATCTCTGTTAAACTCAATTCTTCAATCATTCCACACATGTACAGTCGTAAACCCTTTTCAAAAACACAGATTAGTCATGAACATTGAAACAACATATTCTTATAGAACTAGTCATACCACGGACAGAACCCTACCCTACCCAAAAATGTGGTTTTGTTGTTACCTCACTGACCAGTAAGATAATAATGAATCTGAAACAGCACTGAACAATCAGAGCACTTTCCTGTTTCACTCTTTAAACACACATTTATTTCATCTGCAAGTAAAACGTGTCTAATGGTTTAAAAGCTGTCTGTCTCCTGCTTCACAGAACACACGTAACCTGCAATTTTACCCTTCTGCATTTACAAGACAATTAAAAAGTCATGCGATTCAATTTCAGCATGATGACATGACAGAGAGTGAAAAACAAACTCCCAGAAGGAGAGGGTTCAATAAAACGTGACATACACACGTCAGCGTCGGTGTCGAGTGAAATTATACATCTCACACAGAAACTCTTATCCTGATAGTTTAATGGCCTCCACAAATCTCAGTTTGAATGAATATTCTTTTTTCACTGACTGCTGAACCCACACCACACTCACTTCCCAGGCACACAGAATAATTTAAACACAAAAAAATGCAAAAATGACACAGTAAAAAAATGTTTAGTTATTCTACTTACTGTTTTAAATCTGTTGACAGTCCTTGTTACATCTCTTTCTTCTAAATGGGCATCCTCATTCATATAGTGTAATTTAATCTGTTTAATGTAACTTAAAATGTTGAAGAAAGCATTATTATTACTATGTGTGATTAGTATTACCATGATGTAAATCTAAAGAAAATTGTACTGTAAATAAATCATTAACACATTCATGGAAATGAGACTGAGCTTCATTACAATATCATATAATCACAGACACTGATAAATGCGTGTGTGTTCTAATGTTAGCACTATAAGACAGTTCAATATGAATGGCTTAATACGAATATAATGTTTTATTGGGAGAGACTCGTGTGTAAACAGCTCAATCTCAAATAGAAACAAACTGTCTCTGTTTTTACATATTACCACCATGTAACGGTAAACGGAAGCGTAGCAGTTTATTTCAATCGTTGGTAAGTATTATGAAGTTAGTAATTGTGACGCGTTTGTTTCTCTCACCTTTCCCTTGATCGTCTCTCTTTAGAGGAATAAACTCTTCATCATCATCAAGTTGAGCTGATGGAGAATTTCTTATAGTCCGTGAAGCTAAAAACTATCGACTTAGCGCCACCTGCTGATCACAGTATGTATTAAAGCACAGAGCGCTTCATCTGCCACAGACTCCAGCATACAGATCAATTCAAAACGAAACTAGAATCGAATGTGTTTATTAACAGCGTTTATCCAATGTTAGAAAGAGAAACAATATCAAATGTAACCCAATATAAAGAGCTATTAAAGTCAACAGAAAGCTTAAGGTAACACAATCACATAATTGCAGTAGTATAAACTTCGCACAGACATATTAATATTTCCATATAGTTTAAAATTACAGGGTTAAACACACACACACACACACACACAAATTAAATGAAAGGTAAAGGTACAAACAACATTTCTTATTGTACAAAGATTACAAAAAAGAACATACAAAAACTGTGTGAGATAATAAAGTCTTTTTTTTCTTTGACAGTGAAAAAGGTGATTGGCATCGTGTTTCTGTGAAATTCTGCCTCATCTGATTGGAGGGATAAGCTTGATGAACAGCAGTGCCGACATGACCAGACTGAAATGCTTGTAAATGAAATCAGAGATCTTTGGCCCTTTCCATTTTGTCACCATAAAACACGAGACATGAACACGCATAAAAAGACATTAAAAACATAGAGCAAGCACATGCATGTGCACAAACACACAGTCACGTAGAAAAGTTCTGGGTCCTGAAATATGGCAGGTTTGTCCCTCAACTGCTGCATCCCTGACAGATAAAACTTTCATTACAATTCAAGTTTATTCTTACTGTGCAGTTTTGCATTTACGCTTTTTCTCTCTTCAGACAATCACAGGGCAGGTTCTTTCTGTTTTTCTGAGTGGCAGCATACACCAATACTGACAAAATCCCAAAAAAGATGAAACCCGTCAAACCTCGAGGCTTTGTTAGAGACAAACACTTTACTCTGTAGAGGGTATGTTTTCAGTGGCAAGAAAACTTGTGAAATAGGAATTTTTTTTTTTACTGGCAGCACGTCCCAGTAGTATTATCTGAGCATTAACCGCAACCCAGCAGCAGAAACAGCCACTATGAATAAAATCCCTGGATGTGTGAAGGAGACTGTGAATGACAGTGAAGACTGAGACACTGAGCACCACTGCAGAGAACAAACACCACGTGTAACACCACACTGCAGTCAGTCTGGTATGTCTCTTCTTGTCATGTGAACACACACAGATGCATTCTGATGCCGCAGTTCATAGCACACCAGATCTCACATGAAAACACACATGATCCCAGTCAGGTTTGCTTTCAGACTGTTGACAGAGCACACCAGCCTACAGTCGACAGAAAGTGACATCAAAACTGATGACAACACAGACAAAGGCTGAAGCAGAAACTAGTTTTACAGGAATGGCTGTAAACTTACAGGCAGAGTTCTGCTCTTCGTCCCTGCCAAACTCCTTTTGACACCTTTGCAAGTCCAGATGCTGCTGACAGGTCTAACCTAGTGCTGAAGTCCAGTCACCACTGTACTGACACGATCAGGGTTCAAGAACTCAGAATATCCCCTTAGCAATTTTAAGACCTTTCTGCTTCATTCGAGGCAGCGTGGAACTGGTTATGTGTTTGGTTCGAGCTCCTCTGGGAAAACCTCTCTTTTTTAACACAAAGTCATAGTTAGCTGTCGAGTTCATGGCATAAAAAACATTGGCGCTGTCAGGAATCTTCAGCTCTGCAGGGAAGTAAAACAACAAAACTGAGCTGAACAGCAAGATAAGAAGGCAAATGGCAGTATTCATGCTTTTCATGTTACACTGCAATTATTGGGTATTTTAAGGTGACTGACCCTTTTCCTCACTGATTTTCTGAACCAGTTCATAATCCTCAGCTCTCTCACGATCCAGGTTGTGTTTCACCATGGCCTTCCTGACCACTGCAGGAGTTTTATCCTGACTAGTCACCTGCAACAAACACACACACAAACAGATTCAGATGTTTTCACACACCCAGCTCTTCCCGCTGCACTTGCTGGTCTTTGTTCAGACTGGATTATTTGGCTCTGAACGCTGTTTTCAAGCAGATTCAGGTCCAGTTCTGTTGTGTTCAGCGCAGTTCAGAAAACTGATGTCATATCAGCTCAGGTCTGCTCTAGAGTTACTGTAGCAATACAGCAATGTGCTGACTGAACCTCTCTTTAGATCACTGCTTTTTAACTAATCAGTTATGTCAGTGCTGTATTCCATGATGTAGTCAGTATGTCAGTGTTGTAATCAGTGCTGTAACCTGTGATGTCACTGCTGTAATCAGTGATGTCAGTCTCACCAGGATGCTCTTGTACATGTTTCCATTGTCCACGTCCAGACTGACTCTGATGATGCAGCAGTCATCCACCTGCTGGTTGTAGAGCGGCAGAGACAGAGAGGAATAACTGGACACGCCAGAGATAGAGCGTTTGTGTGAACGGGATGCGGTGACCGGCGTGGACGACACAGAAGACGAGGAGGCACTACTGGAACCAGAACCAGAGCCGAGACCTGGCACATCCAGAGATGAGAGGGACGTGGACTCCCAGAACTGAGAGGGAGACAGACAGTAGACATCTGCATCTTTAGGTATATTTGTATTGTGTATATTTTGTGTATGTATTTTTTGTGTATTATTATGTCTATTTTATGGTGTTATTGTTATTTCTCTATGTGCCATCTCCATGTAAGCTGGAATGGCACATCCTGCCTAATATGATACCTGTCATCCGTCATGTTAACTGACTGCATGTTGCATAGTCTCACAAGTACATACTGTTTTAGTTGACAGTCTGAATACATTACCCTCCTATAGACCACTGAGAGAGATGTGAGATTTTGCACATAATGACAGGTATTTCTAATGCATGTCCATTTATTCAAATGGTTCGAAAGTGTTTTAGTTTCCATTGGTTTCAATCAAGTCTTTATTCATAAACCAAATATAAACATAGTATCCATTAATTGTTTTTAATATACATCTTGCACTGACTGTTTGCAGTAATACCATGTATTATGTGTTGAACATGTCTGATAGTTTTTCGAATTTCAGTTTTTTTTAAATATATCTCAGTATTATTTGTAAAGCTGCTTTGAAGCAATGTAACATTGTAAAAAGCGCTATATAAATAAAATGTTATTGAAAAGTATGAGCTAGAGAGGTGTTTGAAGTGATGAATGAACTGATGATTCCAGATGACACCATACATGTCAAGCACACAGCAGGGCTCCAGACTCACACTATAATACTCCTATCTGTGACAAAAAACAGACAGTTTAACAACAGTTTAATATTTAAATCCTGGACAAGAAAACGTTCATTGTGTGAATGCGTGTGGTTAGTTAAACATTAGCTAGCTTTAAGTTTCCTCATCTCATACCTGACACACACAAACACACACAGCAGAAAGACTGACAATAAACAACAATGACCATGACCTTGAATGGATGAGAAGCATGAGTGTTTAAAGACACTAACGGACAGGGAGACAGAAAGAGAGATGGAGAGAGTACCGTGGGTATCAGGTCTCCTGCGGGGCCGCACTTTCCTAAGGTAGAATTGGAATGTTTTACAAAGGATGCGGATGTCTACAGAAAGGAAGTAAAGCTACAGTCACCAAACAGCCACAGCAGTACCCCCTCTCTGTGAGAGAGCTGAGTAACAGATAACCTCAGTCTGTTTTAAGTCATTCAATCACAGTCTCATCATCTCATCCACCCACGTGTAATTGGTTATCTTTGGGAGTTAGGGTTGAGAGTTGACAGTGGTGTTGATACAGCAAAGAAAAGTGAAGGTGGCACAGTTTATCCCACATAGGCCTGAATTTTATTAGATTTTATGAATTTTATAGAATTCCCAGCTATTTTCATTGTAATCACATTAGTGTCACTGCATGGTGGTATCAAGTAAAGTTCATGTGTATATACTGCGTGTATGTGTAAACTCTTGTTTAAACACACTGGATAACTGACAGGTGACTAGGCATTTCTTTGTTCTTGCCAGGGAAACATTTGGACACTTTGGACTTTACACTACAGATTCAGTATGGCCATGTGTCTATCTAAAATATTAAGGAAACAGTGAGAGTTAAAGAAACAATTGCTGTGCCCTGGAGACACTGTAGGACAGAGGGACATACAAACAATCTCTGAACATCAGGCAGAAGAACTGGTCACCTTCCTCTCCAGTGCATCTGGTGAGTCAGAGATGAAGCTGATGTTGACCTCCTCCACATCAGAGCTGCTCGACCCTGCAGATGTGACACTGATAGAGTCACAGACGTCGGCCACCGAACTGCTGAGACTTGAAGGAAAGCGCAGCTGATCAAAAGACTTTGAGTGTGAGCTGCCAGAAGCACTGCACCCAGGTTCACCAGAACCGCCTGGCTGCCGGCTGACAGAAAACACAACATTAGTCAACTGTCTTACTGTAAACATGATGTAACCTGCATTCTTAAGCGGATATGTTCTGTGTTCTTGTAGCTCAATTGTTAGAGTATTGCATTAGTAGCACAAAGGTTGTGGGCTTGGTTCATAGGGAACACACATACTGATAAAAATTATATGTTGAATGCACTGTAAGTTGCAGGATAATGTGAAATAACATTTCACTTGACTTCACTTGATGTTTTCTGAGGATGTTAAAGTGCATTCTGGGATTGCTGTATTGTGGACTGATACTGTACATGTGACGCTACTTCAGATTTTGCTGTTTATTGTTCAGAACGACCTTCACACAGCTGTGATGTTTGTGGTCTGTGATGTTCAGAACTCACTCGCTCCATCGCTTCATAATTCCAGAACTTTTCTTGGCTCTCAGCGTGTTGGAGGCCGATTCAGATAGTGGTTCAATGTCACATGATTGGCTGTAACTGCAGGACACAACACAAGTGTGAGTGTGTGTGTGATCCACACATCAGCCATACACATAAACTGATGCCGATTTCTCACCTCTCGGCCTCTGACAGTTTCTCCACACTGGAGAGCCACACACTAAAACCTGCCACATGCTGGAAATTATAATTATTACACGCCAGCTGTAACAACTTAATCTGAGCTATGACCTCAAACTCCTAAAAAGAGAGAAGGAGAGAGCGACACTGCATTGACAACAGTTAAAGGGTCAAAGGGTCATTTATCAGCATGTTTCATTTATCCACACATACCTTCCTCCTCTTCTCAAAGTTGATCAAGCCGCCCTGAGATAAAAAAGATTTATGAAGAAACTAATTTATACACATTAGCGTAAATGTAAATGTGAGTCGTTTAAGTCTAATGACTTAATCAGGTTAAAGCAAATCAAAAGATTCAAATACAACAAGAAAAACAACTAATAACAAATCAGACTTATTATTTATTAATAATAATAAAACAACTAATAAAGTAATAACAAATATACTGAGAGAAATTCCAATGATGAGCAAAACCAGTGGAACTGAACCACAACCAGAGAATAACACAACTATTGTGCTACATGCATTACTATGACTATGACTATGACAATTTCTGGCAAATTATTTTATTTAAAAAAATAAAATACTCTTTCAAGGTATTTATTTTTTTTAACTGTGTATTTGTGTGTAAATATGTATATTTAATGTTACACTGCATTGGCAATGACTCACATCCAGATAGTCCTTCATGGCAGTGTCCATCATCACCAGATCTGTGAGGAAGGTCCCCAGGTAAGGAATTGTTCCCTGCATCACAGTCTGAAACAAACACAGCTGAACATTCATCACTCTGAGCAGATGCTGTTAAAAACTCTTCATCTGACAGACAGGAGGTGCTAAACAGTAACATAATTCTTATAGGCTCTGACCAGCGAACTCTCAGTGAGTGTGTATTTTGATTTTACTGCACACAATACAGTTTATTCTTCAGATCAGCTCTGATGAGCTCAACCATGAGGATGGTTGATGAGGAACTGAAAACCACTGGTTCTATCAAAGACACCAATATTTACTCTAGATATTATAAAAATATGTTATCATAATCATTTCACCGATTGTACTACGAGAACTGAGAGCAGTCTTTGGTGTACAACCCTGAGATAGATCATCAGGACTGTCCACCCTGGCATCCATTTGTCTAAATATCTCACCAGATCTCTCTGTGGCTGCTGACGTTTCTGGATTCGTTTTGGGTTGATCTCCAGAGTGGCAAATTTGGATGTTCCCTCCTGCCAAAGACAGGCAGACAGCCAATTTTATTTTTAATTTTTTTTTTGTGGTTGAACATCCCCAGACATTTCTCAGGCAAAGCAACACAAACACAGGTGTATATTGTACCTTTGTATTCTATTATATTGTACCTTTATCAGCAGTTCTCGACTCAACGAGTGATTGTTCTCATCAGAGAAGATCTCGGAGAGCTCCTGGAAGATGCGAATATTTTCTCGTGACACTTCGTCCCATGTTTTCTTGAGCCGGTGAACTGGGTTACATTGTAGTGCTGAAAGAATTGCACGCAGAGACGAGAAGTTCTTTAAGATCCGACACTCCTGAGGACAGCAAACAAACCCATATTACAATCAACGGTCAAAATGTCAACAGGTGTGTGTTGCGATCAGACGTGTATTGTACTATCATCGGATGTATTATGGTGTGTCAAATTTGTTGCCGTGTGATTTGATGTGTGTTGTGGTGTATTTAGATCATGTGTTGTGGTGTGATCTGATGTGTGTTGTGGAGTTATGAAATGTGTGTTGTGGTGTTGTGAGATGTGTTGTGGAGTTATCAGATGTGTGTTGTGGTGAAAAATGCATGTGTTGCATTAGACTGACTCTGGCTACTTGAATCCAGTGCTCCAGGATTCGGGCTCTCTGGGTGGGTTTGAGCATTCGGTCACTCAAGCAGGTTGAAATGACGCAGTTTG
>JAZGTK010003075.1:0-28693 GCA_036877625.1 Ambastaia sidthimunki | reverse complement strand
CTATTGAGAACAACTGTTAACCTTAAGCCGGGCTCAGACTACAGGATCTTTAAAATCCTGACCTGATTATGAAATCAGGTTGCAGTACACACATATGGAGAGTTGGAGAATTTATTTTCTAAAATCATAAACATGCTCCCACCATAAGATTTTAAAATTATGGTGCATCACACTACAAGATATTAAGATAATCATGCCAGAGGAAGTGCTTTGCATGATCTTTGCATGATCTTAATAGAAGCTATGACTACTGTGAAATGCTTTGTGAATGTACTATGAATGAATGTAAAATAAATTGTTGCATGTAATTGAGATTTGCAGTGTGTATTTGTGAAACTGTTTGATATTACTTGATAAATGTTGTTTTACCTTCCTCAACTTCCTCCACATATTTTTTTTAAAACTGTGGTGAGAACTGACCTGTGTTGAAATGAGTTGCATGACACTTTAAGGTTAACATGAAGAATTGATGTCCTATCTTGTACCCCAGGCCTTTATGATGGAGTTGACGGCCCACCAGAGCAGCGTGGGAAATGTCTTACAGGCGGGAAACCAGCTGATTGCTCAAGGCAACCTGAGTGAGGAAGAGGAGGATGAGATCCGGGAACAGATGACCCTGCTCAACTCCCGCTGGGAAAACCTGCGGGTCGCCAGCATGGATCGCCAGTCCAGGTAGTCACTTACATTACCTTTAAACTCTTCTGTTTGAAGAATGTAAACTTACTCTCAGTGTAATTATTGTTCCTCCGTCTTTAGACTTCATGAGATTCTGATGGACCTACAGCAACAGCAGCTCCAACAGCTCTCTGATTGGCTGACCCAGACAGAGGGAAGAATCCGTAAGATGGAAAGAGAGCCATTAGCAGGAGACATGGCGGGATATCTAGCCCAGATAGAGCAGCATAAAGTAAGATTCACATGTGATTGGTTGGCAGCATCTTCATTGGATGGGAAAAATCAGATTAGAGTTTAAATATGTAGCAAATGTTTACTGGTTGAGTTTGAACTTGGGATATTGTTTTATTGATCTTTACTCAGCAGGAGTTAAAAACCTAAAACTGTGCCAGGAGCACTAAAGTCTTAAATTATGCTTGACTGATTGAGTGGTTTGGTTGTTGCATGTATTAAGTTGTGTTTTCCTGAATGTTTAAGGCTCATTTAACCACATAGGAAGAGAAAATCACAAACAAGATAAGCATAACCTTTTAATCTCCTGGTGCTCAGATGTTTTGTCCTGATAAAAATACTCCAGTAATCTCATGTGTCCCCTTTATAGTGCTGAGCTCAGATTTGCAGTCAAAAGTCAGACTTCTTTTTTCATATTCTTCAGGACTGCTATATACATCTCTATAGTCCTATTTAATGTAAGCAGTAGTTTTATTTATATTTATTTTAGGAGATTATTTGAAACAGAAGTGCTTAAATTATTATAAGAAGTCATAAGGTCTTTGGCATTTCATGTCATATTGTGTGTATCTGTTCATAACCTATACACAAATGAACATTTTTTCTTTCTGCTCCCTAGTGTAAATTTATCATGACTGCTAAAAGAGGGAGAGAGAGAGAGATTGAGTTGCTGAGTGAGAAAAGAATGAATGGTCAAATTAGAACACGCTCCAGTGAATGAGAGACAAACACAACCTTAGTGTGTTTGTTCAGCTAGCGAGAGAGGGACACACACATGCTTCGTGCTTACATTTAGGAGTCTTACAGTCTCAGGGGGACTGTATCACAGCACCCATGAGCTTCCACACTATTTATGGAGACAAACAAGTAGGTACAGAACCTCAGTCACAAATTCATCCTCAACCCTACTACAATCATGACCAATTCAGCTTAATCATGTGATTCTGATCACAGTCGGATCATATTTTACCTCAGGTTCGAGAGAGAGAGAAAGAGAAAGAAATTGTTTTTGCATAAATGAAATGAAGCCTGTTTTAGGACCATATACGGTATTTTGTACCACAGCATTATTTTCATTCTCTTTCCTTTTTATTTTACTGTGAAATGTGACTTGAACAGGTTTTCATGAGATTTATTCAGGTTTATTGACAGTTCACTTCACACCCAATGAATGTCTGAAAAGCAACAATAATCTGATTAGTTTACCAAAAATGAAAGACTCTGTCTCGTTGTCTTAATGTGTATTTCCTCCTTTCACAATTTACAATTGTAACTTAATATTAATATAATAATATTATATTAATATAATAATATAAATATTAAGTAAATGTGTGTTTTGGACCATCCCCTTTTGACCTTTAAGTTTGTTCATTGGGTTTTCTTCCCAGGTGCTGCAGAATGACCTGGAGGTGGAGCAGGTGAAGGTGAACTCTCTTACACACATGGTGGTTGTTGTGGATGAGAACAGTGGAGACAGCGCCACTGCTGCCCTGGAAGAACAATTGCAGGTAGAGGGTGATTATGTGAATTTTATTGAATGACTCTAAAAATAAATTGTACTATCATATGATATAAAATTATGATACATTGGTCTTGGCGATACATTTTTTATGTATGCCTAGGATGAATAAGATCTTTTTTATAAGTGTGTTTTCCTTTGAGGCTGGACCTATTTTCAAACTTACATTTTTAGAAAGAAAAACTTACTGGAACATGCTTGTATGGAATTTGCAGCCACAGTACTAGTTTTGTGGGTTGTTGCCAGGGCATTGCTTAGAAGTTGCTAAGATATTCAGAGTGTTTTTTAGCATGTGCAGTTGCTGTGGTGTTCTGAGTGGTATCTATGTAGATGCTACTTACGTCTTTCTAATACTGTGGCCTCTAGATATGGTTCAGTGTAATGTATGTATATGGGATATTTCTAGTTATCATACAGTTGCTTAGATACCTCCTCTCTCTCAACAAGCCAGACAATTTTAGACATCAGTTATGCCTGTCAGCAAAAAGGGGGGAGCAACTTACATGCCAACATGGTTTTAAAGTAATCATTTATGCCATGAATAAAAACAGAAGATTATATTTTACAGTATAGTACAGTAGAGGGGATGTTGGGCCCAAGGTGACCTTAGTGGAAATCTTGGTAGTTTGCAATCGTTTTTTAGGGGCTTGTCCCTGTGTCTTGGCCTGATCTGGTTGCACCATCCAAAGGACGGCCCTGTTCAGAACAGGGGTTTATGTAGTAACCAAACAGAGCTGCTTCTAATATAGATTTACTGATGTCTTTAAGGAATGAGCTCTGTTCGAGTTGGATGCAATGTGAAGTCTGTTTTAAAATTTATTGGATGCAGCTCAGTGAGAAACTTGGAACTGAACAGACATTTGACACTCCCAGTGCTAAGAGACCGGCCGCAGAAAGTGTGTGAAAAGTCATTCATTGAATATCTTTCTCATTTTTCCTGTGGTTCCTCACAGTCACTGGGAGAACGCTGGGCAGCGGTGTGTCGCTGGACAGAGGAACGGTGGAACAGACTTGAGGAAATTCAGTTGGTGTGGCAGCGGCTTCTCGATGACCAGGTAATCTGTTCTTTGCAAACTAGATAAGAGCATTAAACTGACATCGACTTTTTAAAAATTGCAATTACAATGCATGCACTGTATTCTAATTCTGAGGACATACAATTTTCCTTGCAAAAAAATTATTTACAAAATATAAATCATTATTCTATAAAAAATCCTTAACACTCGTTTCATAAATCCGGCATTACTACTTAACAGAACTTAACAGTTCAGGCTGCCTTCTGGGTGATTTTTAAATTATGATCTGGGAGAAATTAAATTATAGGTGTTTATGACCTGCAGACACCATTACCATTGAGCCAGTACATCGCCACAGAGTGCACAAGACCTTGTTCTCCCATGTTCCCCGTCTAGACCTTTTCCATTAGTGTGCGGCTGTAAAGCTAAACTGGTCTGTCACGTAACCAGACACTTTAATCTGTGATGTTAAGTGTATGCTGGATGTGCGGTAAAGAGAAATGAAAGAGCCTATTAGAAGCCTCTTAAACTGATTTTCACTTCCAAGGTATAACACCTGGCTTATCTTATAATTACTGTCTGTCATGTTGTTTCAGAATTTGTTTGGATCCTGGCTTGCAGAGAAGGAAAAAGCACTGAGTGAGGTTCAGACCTATGAATTCCAAGACCCCAGTGAAATAAACGCCAGTGTCCGCAGATTAGCTGTGAGTAGGCCAGCACTTATACTGCTATGAGTACAGTTATCATGCCACACAGTGGTCATGCTTAATTTTATTCTAGTTCTTTCCCTGCTACCATGTTTAAAGCAGCACAAAATTATTCAGTAGAGTTCTATTCATTCATTTTATTCATTCACGCTGTGGCAGAACCTAAAGGAAGACATGGCAGAGAAGCGGAGGACCCTGAGTGCTCTGTCAGATGCTGGGGAGGATGTGATGGTGCTGTTAAACAGTCCAGCAGCAGCCGAGAGGATCAGGACAGACACAGACATACTGACCCAGCGCTGGGACAACCTGGTCCAGAAACTGGAGGACTGCTCCAGCCAGGTCGGAGACATTCTTAGATCTTCGCTGGGATTTTGAAAATGTTACAGAAGAACTAGCAGTCTAATTTTTGAAGTTATCAATAAGTGTGGTGGTGATCAGTTTTTATAGGTCAAAAGGTTGCTGGTTCCAGAAGGTCTTTTGATTCTTCAGAAATCGCCATTGTGATTGCAGATGAGAACTGTAAAGAATTTGAAACGTCCAGTTCCTCTTACATTTACATGTAGGCATTTAGCAGATGCTTTTGTCCAAAGCGACTTACATTGAGGAAAACGAAGCGATCAATCACAAGATGACAATACGCATAGCTGTACATAGATACAATTTCCTAGCATGCCATATTTCAGTGCTCGAGTGGATTCCTGTTGAGAGAGAGGACAAAAGTTAATTTAAAAAAAAATAATAGTAATTTGATGAGGGTTAGACTGGTGTTAGGTGTTCCCGAAAGAGGTGGGTTTTTAGTAGTTTTTTGAATGTAGTGTGGGATGAGGTGGACCGAACAGAGTGTGAAAGATCATTGCACCAGCGGGGGATATTGAATGCAAAACTGCGAGTAGGTGATTGTGTATATTTGGAGGATGGTATAACAAGACAACGTTCGTTTGCTGTCCATAGGGATCTGGAGGGAACAATCTTAATCTAATTTCTGTAATGATTCAATAAAAGATTCTTTTGCGGCAAAACCCCAAATGCTCCTTGACTTGTGGTTTTGTAATTAAGCCAAGAACTCATCATACCAACTGATTCAAACTCAGAAGCCAGATTGACACTGATTTGTGAGTCTTTTTGACTGTTATAAAAAACTGGTACATAAGGTTAAGCTTTTTGTTAGTTGTGTGTAACTAGCCAGGTTAATGAAAAGTAGGAAGATGCTTATTTAAAGCTATAGAAGTGTTTTTATTGCTTTTGTATTATTTTGTCACACCTGGTAATACTTTCATCAAGTGCAGTGCAGGCTGCAGCGCAAACTTTTAAATAATGAGCACTGATAAGTGAATGTATTGATGAACTCTAGTTTAATGTATGACATTTTTTACAAGACGGTTTGTTCCATTGACCAGGTAACCGAAGTGGTGTCTGTTGTCGGAATGCCCCAAATAAATAAGAGGGTTGTCACGGATACAGTCACAACAGTAACAACACGGATGGAGCAAACCATCACCGCCAGCGAGCGGGAGATACCGCCACCCGCACCACCAAAGCGACGACATCTGGATACAGATACTGAGATCAAGAGACTGTAAGAGAAACACAAACACCTGTCAAAAACCAAATCTTTTAAACTCTCTGTATTGCTTTACAAGCAATATACATTGCTCCAGAAGGTATTTGGAAAATTAAGCCATTCTCTATGAATTTCATTGTATTCAATATCTAGAATATTAAATATTAGAATATCTAGAATATCCAATTGTTATAATATTAGATATTATAATAATTGTTTTTGAAAGCTGGCACAAGCAAAACACTTCATAAGAAGTTTATATGTATATATATTTTTACACTGCTAAAATTATTTTTGGGACATTGTGCAGCCCCTCATTTGAGCTCATGTGATGTGTTTGTGCTTTTTAGAGCTGAAACTGATGTTCCTGAGCTTTTGTCGCAGCTGGCTGAGTGGAAATTATCTGCTCTAGCTGCTAAAGACTCTTTCAACCTAAGGGAAAAACTACAGGTGACAAATATTGTGCCAGCCCCCACTAACAACATTTTCTGATTTAATATATTGACTTTAAAGTATAATTTTATGCTTGATGTTTTTAGGCCCTGGAGGCGGGGCTAGGTGAGAGGGAGCGTCCAGTTAAAGAGGTGGTGCAGAAGGGAGAGAAGATGATTGAACAGTTAGAGACAGGTGGGAGATGATTGATGGTGTCTTCAAGCTTAAGGAGAAAGGATATATTCATGTGTTTCACTGCTAATTACTTTCATTATATTTTAAAGAGGGTCTGTCCACGCCTGAGGCCCGTTCCTGCCTGGACTCTGTGCATAAGGAATGGGACAGCTGTCAGAATCTTATCCAGGATCTGAGGAACCAAGCTCAAGTTCTTGAGCGTGTGGAGGTGGTCCTCTCGGGAGAAAAGGATGTGGATGGAGATCTGCTGGAACTCGAGAAATGGTTGATCTCCACAGAGGGGTTTGGATCAAAAAGCGACCAACAGGAGCTGCAAATGCTGAAAGATGAGTGTGAGGTCAGTCACATATCAGGATTCAAATGGTTTATTTGCATTATAAATTTAGCTGTAAAGGACAGTTCACATTAAGAGTAACTTGCAGTGACAAAGTAAAAAGGAGTTATTTGTTTTTAATGAGAATTGGTAATCAGAAGCATTATGAGTGACCATTCGTGATGCAACAAATTAACAGACTTCAGTGCTAATGAACAGCTATGTAATTTAGTGGCTACCAATATGAAAGTAGATAGTTAAGTTTATGTAATCTTTAGTAGTTTACTACTAAGGTAACTAATGTTACAGTGCACCAACTACCGAATTTAAATGCATGTTATATATTTTAATGTAATGTAATAGAGATTTGGGGATGTGGAATTTGACTTGGGCCAGTAACCAACAACCTAGCAACTGGTCAGAACACCCTAGCAACCACACAGCTGTGTTAAAACTCATTCAAAATGTCTTAGTAAATGTATAGCAAAAGTGTTTTTTCCCACTGAAAATAAAAAAAAAAATGAATTAAGTAGTTTTAAATGATTTTTGGTATGTATGATTTTACACCATAGCCTTGTTAATAAAAATGTTTGTGTGTGTCAATTTCAGACTTTATTAGTTAAGCTAACAAAGCTGCAGCCACAGGTGGAAGATCTCTGTGCTCAGATGGACCGTCTGACGGCTGAACCTGGAGTCCCTGATACAATGAAAGCCAGAGTGACAGCACTGGCATCACGCCACAGTAAAGCCATTAAAGAGCTGAAGACACGAGAGCAGGACATCAGTACAGGTACACATTACCACCAATTTACAGCTCTCACAAAATATTTCAAGAATGCCACCCCGCCTGCTATTGGAACGGCCTCTAAGGTTGTTGGAATTGCCAGCTGGATGAATTTTAAATGAAATATCTGCTATCTAGAAGATAGAACAGAACACAGGCTTCTGTGTGTTTGGTCCATTGTTCTTAAAGGAATGGTTCACCCCAAAATACAATTTCTGATATTTGATTTCACATTGTTCTAAACATATAAAATGGTCAATTTGTAATTTAATCTTTATATTATTGAGTAAAATGTTTCATTTATAGTAAACATTTGCTAGCTTTAATATTTGTATTGAGCGTGTTGCAATGCATATTGCCTCTTGAAAGGCAGCATAATGTACATCACCTGTAGTGCCTTAAAGAAGCTTTTGGAATAGTACTAGAGAGTGTGAATAGGAGAGCTTGGGGCCCACAGAGGTTTTCACATGAGCAGGGACCTGAATCAGTGCCAAAGGTGAATTACGCACCTCCTCCCTCAATTCCTCTTTTCATTGTCCCCCTCTTTCTCTTGTTCTCTGCAATGTTATTTAAAGTCGGGTGAATTATACAATAGGTAAATCATTTGTGCAGCAAAACACAGTGGATGGAGACAGAGGGAAAGAGAGGGCAGTCTATTTATGGCTGTAGTGTCAGCAGGAGTCCAGTGTTAGAATGCTTTTATACTCTGAGAAACTGATAAAGGTGTGTGTGTGTGTGTGTGTGTGATATTGTGGTGGATTGGAGTGTGTAAGAACCACTGCTTTAGCTGTGTCAGTGTTTAACCTTGAGATTGTGGTTAAACACCTATTCATAATTCTTATGCTTCAAAGCTTTACCAAATATCTCTTACACACAATACACACTTTAACTCTGTTATCTAAATGACAACGTACCAAATACTTCTGTTGTTTTACATTAAGGTAACTATAATTTCTACAGATTAAGCTGTTTATACTGTTTATCACTGCTAGGGTTGCGGGAAGTACTGGAGACTATCCCAGCTGTCTCGGGCCGAGGCAGGGAAAAGCCCTGAACATGTGGCCAGAACTAACTTTGCTCTTAAAGTAAACTTGGGAAAATAAAACACAAAAACAATTTAAATGTTGATTCATACATAATTTTTGTCTCTGAAGACATCTTTAAAAGCAGGTTTTGAAGTTACATTTTGTCTGACTTGTGGATAATTTTTAGCAACGTGGTTCCCAGTGCACAGCTACTTAAACACACACGCACTGTGTATGTTCATGGGACAATTTAAAACCTTATTTTCCATGATTTGACAGATTGACCTAACATCTGGGATCCAAGCTAACCAAACACCACACACACACATGCACACACACGCACACACACACATTACATAATGTTGTCCCTCTTCTGTATAATTATCCAAACTTTTACTGAACCACAATCTGTTGTAACCTTGATATTTGTTTACACATCTTAAAAAGAGGCATTATATCACATGCATTATAAACAATAAACTTCTAAATGTTTTTCTAATGCCTACCTAAACTGCCTACCTTAAGTTTGATGATTCCAATCTCTCTCGCTCTCTCTCTTGCTCTCTCTCTCTCTGCTTTATTGGCATGACAAAAACTGTATTGCCAAAGCAATTGCAGCTAGGCTGGGTACAAAATGTGCACAATGTAAAAATGTAACTTTTCTTTCTCTCAGTGTTGTCCAGGCTGGTGGGCTCCAGAGCTCTGCAGCAGATGGATTTCAGACTGACAACTATCAGGTGTGATATCAGAGACATCAGGACAGCTGAGCAGGCCGTCAGTAAATCTCAGGTGTGATGCTTTTACACACAGTCCAAAAAATGTCTTTAGTACACCTGCCAACAATAGTGAGTGAACATTTACTGGATTTAAGATTTTTTTTAGGAACTTTAGAAACTTTTTTTTAGGAATAATTGACAAATAAGTTGCCACATTGTTGCTGCAACAATTCTTTATAGTAATCTGAGATGTTTCCTTAGATTGTGCTTGTGTATGTAATGTTTTGCCATATGTTAATTCTCTGAGTGTGTGTGCAGTCTTGTAGTTACCATTCACTTTCATTGAGAATTCTTGGAAGCATGTTTATTTTTTTAACTCTTAAAATAATGAAACAAAAGCAAGATTGCAGAACAAGCTGAAGAGAATTAAAGTAGGCGGCATTTATTTAAAGTTATGTAAATGTTTATACTCTCTTGGTCGTCCCTGAGTTTATGCCAGGCAGTGTCCACGTGGCAGAGCTGTGCTTCTAATGCCAATGCTTTTTTCCTGCTGAGCTCTGATCTGTTCACTTCAACAAAATCAGCCTGTCCGCAAGAAATCTGTTCTCATTTCATAACTGCTGTCACAGTGCAGCCAATTGCACAACACTTACAGTAACTGTTACAGTTTTTAAGGATGTTCTCAGAGTGTCACGTGGCCGTGTGAGAGGCAGAAATGTTCTAATTTTAGAGTTCTGATGTTTGTTGTCTTGGGCAGTGAAGCTGAGCTTTTGAAGAATTTATGTTGAACTATACCTCCCTCTGCTGGTTACTATGAGAAACACAATATATTTTCACAATATATACACAGTATAATAAATAACATTGCTGTTCTGCAAATGTGTAATATACGTTACTGATAAAGTATAGGGTCACTTACTCACCCTGATACACATTTTAAACATTACTGAATAATTATTGAAACTTAGTTGTTGTTATTATTATTATTATTATTTAGCTTTGTAGTACAAGAATATACTTTGGCACAGGTTTTTTTGTCTAAATCACTAATTTTAGACATTTAAGCAAACTGCTCCAGATTAAAAGTTTCTTTTAGGATAATTTTTAGGCGAAACATTACAGTCAAATGACCCTAGTCTTTGACTCTAAACTTCAGTAGTGTGTTTTTTTTTCCCCCCACACAATTATGATTATTCAACCATCAAGGTCAAGTTTGTATCTTAGTATTCCCACACTCCCAGAATCCCATTTGAACCCCTGGATACAGGTTCAGTTCTCCAGAGAATTCTCCAACTGGGCCACTGTGGGTGGAGAGATTAGGGTTGCATATGGATAATGTTGTTTTAAATTGTGTTTTTTAGGCTTTTTGTACTGAGATAGAGCAGCAGCGGCAGAAGGTGTCAGAGCCAGCAGAGCAGCAGTGCTGGGCTGAGCTGTCCAGTGCTGCTCAGGATCAGCTCGGGATGCTGCAGTGCATTCTGGGTAGCATGAAGGACACAAAGGTTAGAGATCAAACAGATGATATGCTCGTACATCTTTTGATTTAATCTGTAAAGAGCATGATGATTCATTTCAGAGTGTTTTGATGGTTTTGTTGATGTGGATCAGGTGAAGAGCGAGGAGGTGGGGCGCTGGCTAGATGCAGTGGAGGAGCTGCTCTCTCGAGACACAAGTGGCCTTGGTGACAAACTGCAGGAAGAACTTGACCAGTGCAAGGTCAGAGGTCACTTAACACTCTAGCACTTCATGTACACCGTCACTCAAATAAGATTCAAATCATTCAAAAAGTATAACATTCCACCCTCCTTTCACATTCCTTTCCAAAGCCACGCCTCCTTCAACACACAAATGCATATGTAGTTTGACAGGCAAGGGTGCAATGATTGAGCAAAAATGTTATGCTCCTGCACTTTTCACAGAAGATTTATATGAATTGTATATAAAATACAAAAGGTGCAATGTTGGACCTAAGAGGCCATGCTATATTGTAAATATAGTGCTTTATTGTTATGATACAGTAAAAGAGTAAAACTACATAATAGTGGCTTGATTTGGTTAGAAGAACAACATTGGGTCCAGCAGTTATACAAGTTTGAGGCAGGACTTCCCGTTGTCTGACCAATGGCAGTGTGGCAGAGTGTGTGAAACTTGTTTGCACTGGAAGTATCTGTTTTATATGCAGTCCTAAAATGTCCTGTAACTGTGTCTGTGCAGGAGTTTGTTGGTGAAATGGAGAGTGTGGAGTCGTCTTTGAAGCAGATGGGAGAGAATGTGGCTGCTGTGCAGAATGATGCTGTACCGGGCTTGACCAGCTGGGGGCAGAAGGAGCTGGATGAGACTCAGATGCGCTGGGACTTGCTCAGTAAAGAGGTTCGAAAGAAAATTTCTAGTGGTGCTGAAATGTCCAACCCTTTCACTTTATAAAACACTTTATTAAACTGATTAATATCTAGATAAACCAAGGTGACACAGTCATTATATAGTTATGCTGCTTGGTGAAGGAACACCAGCAATCTGTCAACATGTTCATGTGGTTTACACACAGCTATGTTTCTGGATCAACATCCTTTGCTCCACATCTTTATCAACCAATAATCTATCATCAAACTCTACCTCTATACCTATAGTCAGATAGCATTGATTTGTTGCTGGGAATGCTGTTCCAGGTTCAATAAAAGATGTTGTTCCTTGTGTAAGGACAAGTACTTGTGTAAATAACATTAGACTGATGTACAAACAACCTGTTTGCATGTGAAACTCTTAATTGCAGTTGGTGAGGCGTGAGGAACGTGTGAGCGAAGGTCAGGAGAAGGTTATGAACTTAAAGAAAGACGTGGCAGAGATGCGCGAGTGGATGATTCAGGTGGACGAGGAGTTCCTCATGAGGGACTTTGAGTACAAAAGCCCAGAAGAGCTTGAGGAAGCACTTCAGGAGATGAAGGTGAGATAGAATAGAGATTTCTCAGGTTATGAACTGCATGAATGTTGCATGAATCAGTGATACACTATAATAACAATAAGCCAGACATATTTATTTAGAATGTGCAGCCTCTAAACTTCTCTCTGTTTGTAGGACTTTTTAAAACAATGAATGATCTGTTTTGTTGCGTCATCAGCAATCTATAATATAAAATATGAGGGTGTGCTAATATCCAGTACAACAGCACTGCTGTGATGCTTTTAATTAATGTAGAATAACGTGCGTTTCAGACAGACATTTGCCTCTTAGCTAATATATATTTTGTCTTGCACAAATGAACAGCATATGTGAGTGGAATGTGGTGACAGCACATTTTCCCCTCCACACCCAAAATGTTCTCTAAATCCATTCAGGACGTTTCATTTCTTACTCACTGCTAAAAGTTCAGTTAATGCGATTTTTAATTGCTAACTGACTTTAAAATAATGGTCAGACTTGCTTAAATATGTAATGAGAAAAATAGCAACCATTTCACACATACAATGTCTGCAAATTAAAGTAATCAGAGCAGCTGGGCAGCTAATGAAAACTAAAAGCAGCACATCGGTCAGCTGAAGCGTGCGCTCTCAGTGCAGATGGAGTTGTTGATTGTAATGAGAATAATTTCTCAGTTCAGCTCATAGCTGCCTGACAGTGCCTGAAAACTTTCAGTAATAACAGCAGCTAATCACATGAGACAACTGTTTACTAGAAAAGATTATACAAAATGTTTATATGTATATATGGACACTAATGATATTCATAAATCATGTTATTAATGTGTGTGGTTGCCTTTAGAGGGCCAAAGAGGACGTGTTACAGAAGGAGGTTCGAGTGAAGATTCTGAAGGACAGCATTAATGTGCTGAGCAATCAGATGCCCCCTGGTGGTCCAGATCTGAGCGCTGAACTCTCTGAAGTTCTGAAGAACTACCAGAAACTGTGTGATCGCTTTAAGAGCAAGTGCCACACGCTAGAGGTACTGAAACTGTATATACACGGTTTATAAGCCACGGGTGTTGACATGAAAGCTGTTCTCAACTTTTAGTGTATTTTTTTTTCAAATAAAAGGTTACAGTATTTACGAGGAAATACTGTTGGCCAACACTTTTATTAATCATTGTTGTTCTGGATTATGAAAGTGGTAATGGATGAAAACATGTTAGGCTTTGATGGCAATAGTTAATATTATAATGCTAATCAGAAAAAAAAAATTATTGGGTAGAGAAAGTGATTTGGTTTGATAAATGTGATGAAAATATTTTTCTTATTATTGTTGAATCATTTACATTAAGACTAGCAGCATTCCTAAAGACAATAAATATCATGTTTCTTGTTGTGTGCAAGTGTCATGTTGTGTATGAGGACATTGCTCTGACAGTACAGTTTGGTGTCTCCACTGTGAATATTGGTGTACTGAGGGTCATGTTGGGTTATTTTTTGTTCAGGAGGTGTGGTCATGCTGGATTGAGCTGTTGCAGTATTTGGATGTTGAGTCTGGCTGGTTGAACACACTGGAGGAGAAAATTCAGGCTACAGAAAACGTTCCAGAGTTCACAGAGTCTGTCAGTGAAGCTCTGGAGGTAATAGCTATGTTCCGCCTCCATGTACCTGACTGTGTCATCAGTCATAGGTGACCCCATCACAGGTGGTCACAGTTGCAATTTACACGTGGAAGGAACATGTCTCAAATGTATCTTTTGGATTCTGGAAGTCTGATTTGCAACTCTGTTATTCCACGGTTTTGATGAATTGACTATTATTTCAAAATGTGGAAAACATATAAATAAAGTGATTCTAAAGTGGTAGTCTACATAATTTGTTTTACTTTATATTGATAAAGATCAGCAAAGCTGATTGAACATACAGATCGTACAGTTATAAAACTACTTTAGGCATGGTCAACTGACATGTGAGTAGGCAGTCCTACACTGTTGTCCAGGATGTGTCAATACACATTAGCATTTACACTAAAGATGCAGGTGTTCACATCTGTTTTTCACTGTCTTATTAGTGTGGTTTAGGTGATCAGCGCACAAAATGTTTCAGAGCCCATTTACATCTGTAATTAGCACAGGTTAGATTAGATAAACGTGTCCATAATGTGAGAGTCATGGTCTGTTTCTCTCCCAGTCTGTGGAGTCGGTTCTCCGTCACCCGGGTGATAACAGGACTCAGATTCGAGAGCTGGCTCAGACACTCATCGACGGAGGCATTCTAGATGACCTCATCACCGAGAAACTGGAGAACTTCAATTCCCGCTATGATGAGCTGACCCACCTGGTTTGTTACTGCTTTAGATCAGTGATGGAACAGAAGTGATTCTGTTTCACATCTGACTGTGACATACCTAAAATTTCTCTATATATATATGCGTGTGTGTGTGTGTGTGTGTAGGCCGCTGCGCGTCAGATGTCTCTGGAGAAACAGTTGGCTGTTTTGAGAGAGAACGACACAACCATAAGCGCACTGCAAACATCCCTCACACAACTGGACCAAACACTCACCTCTTACCTCACTGATCGCATTGATGCGTTCCAGCTGCCACAGGAAGCTCAGGTATAAACGCTCATACTCAGCATCCCCACAGGACACACCTTATAAATAGTGCACTATAGTGCCACATATAAATAGTGCCACAATAAATGGCCAATATAATACCAAAACTAGCCAATTAGCCAATTTTTGTAATTGGCTAATTGTACGTGATTATTGCGGATAATCTTGAATGGTCAAATAACATTAACTGGATAACACTACAAATTAACATTTTCAGCACAAATTGTTCCAGAGAATTTTTGTTACATAAATTGCTTCGTAATTGACAAAATCCATATGTAGTTCCCCTCTAAATTGTCCTTGAAGCTGTTTTTATCTTCTAAATTAGTCATTTTCTATATCACTTGGTTTGAAGGTAATCCAGGCTGAGATTGCAGCTCATGAAGCCACAATCGAGGATTTAAAGAGGAGAAATGTTGGTAACGTGCCTCTAACTGTACCAGAGGGCAAACAGGTGCGAGGGGGCACCCAGATGGAGCAGTTACAGGTGAGACTCAGTACTGCCCCCTACAGGATTGTAAGAGAGCTGCAGATATCTTTGAGCATAAAAGTGTAGAGGAGGTTCTAAATTAGATTTTAAATGCCATGTGTATATTTAAAATATGTTAAATGTAATTACATTTTTTATTACTGTTTTCAATGTAGCGGAAACTTCGTGAGATTACTACAAAATTCCAGCTATTCCAGAAACCGGCTAACTTTGAGCAGCGTATGTTGGACTGCAAGAGGATTTTGGAAAGTGCTAAAGCCGAACTTCACGTACTGGACCTTAAAGACACCCAGCCACAGGAGATACAAGCCCACCTCACTGGGTGCATGGTGAGGAGAGGGAAAAAAAAGCATGTGCATATATTAATATGAATTCATGTACCTCCTCAAGAACCCTCACATTGTCTGTGTTGTAAATGCAGAAACTGTATAAGATTCTGAGTGAGGTGAAACTAGAGGTGGAGACGGTGATTAAAACAGGCAGACAGATCGTACAGAAGCAGCAAACTGAGAATCCTAAAGGCATGGACGAACAACTCACCGCCCTCAAACTACTCTACAATGACCTAGGAGCTCAGGTACATGCATATTTCAGACCACAAAAATAACAGAAATAGAAGCTGCAATTATTGCAGTGTTACTAATAGGATGTGTGGCTAGTGGTTAAGGTCAGGGCTAATAGGTTGGAAGATAAAATATAAGGTTTTGCTAAATTGATCGCTCCATTGAGGAAGCCATTGTAGGACCAGGTTACTATAACATTTAATAGATCTGGTGCTGTAATTGATCTGATTGTATTGTGTGATTTTATATATTTTAATATATTTAATATATTTTTTTAAATATATTTTGATTTTATAACTTAATACTAAATGTTGAACCTTGAAAACCATTGCCTTGGTTTTTTCTTCCAGTGCAAAAGTCCATCCAGTGCAAACAACTACTCCTACAAACTAGTTTTTACAATCCAATTATACAGATCAATTTCTGCACATTTTTTTAACATTAGCTATTCAGTTTCGTCAGAAATATGTTTCAGTAAAATGGGTTGCAAGGGCTGTTTCTTGTCGACTAATGTGATTTACTGTTAAAGTATATATTGACTGTGTTGCTAGGTTACAGAAGGGAAGCAGGATCTGGAAAAGGCTCTTTCTCTGTCTCAGCGGCTGCAAAAAGACAGCGCCACCCTGCAGGCCTGGATGAACCATACTGGCACTCAGCTGAAAGAGAAACTCAACAAAGAGGACATGCCTGCTGATATTGACACAGAGATTGCATGGGCAAACGTGAGTGTGTTTGAGAGAGATGTCAACTATAAGCTAATGTTGTCTGTACGTTAACAAATGTGTTTCTTTGTAGGGTGTTTTGAAGGAGTCAGAGCGTAAGAAGAATGATCTGTCTGTGATCATGGAGAACAGCGCCACCCTACAGGCTTTGGTGGAGGGCAGTGAGGCTCAGCTGGAGGATAAATTGTTTGAACTGAATGAGGATTGGGAGCGTGTGCACACACTGATTGAGGACTGGCTTAGTGCTGTTCTAGTGAGTGTGTTTGTTAATTATTGTTAGGCCACCGTGACATCTTTGCATGGTTGTGCCATGGTTTTAACTAAAATATTATGGTATCGGGTTCACAGCATGTAGTAAATGGGGTTCCACGTGTTTAAACATGAGAAAATGAAACAGGAGACAAAAAAGGCACAACGCAGAGAGGGGTATTTGTCTCCTGTTCCTATTTTGTCTGAATTTTGTGTATAGTCTCCAAATTTCAGTGCAGAAAACAATAAAATGTCTGCAGTTGCAATGTAGGCCTACTTACTGTGTATCTACAAAACAAACCTGTCCTGCGTGTGTTGTAGAATCACAGACGCGAGGTGGAGATGTTTGATGAGAATTTGGCTCACATCAGCACGTGGCTCTATCAGACTGAGATTCGATTGGATGAGATGGAGAAGATGCCAGCGGCAGAGAGAGAGAGAATGATAAAGGTCAGAACACACACACACACAGAGCAAGAAATAACAGCATAAATTCTAGTAACCGTGCAGATCAGCAAAAGCGAAAGTAGTTCAAAACACAAGTCTTTAATTGTTAAAGCAACAGCCCTCACTAAGTAGTGTTTTACAGTGAATTTGAAACAGCTAAAGGGTGTTGTTAGGCACGACTTGGAGCTTAGCTGTTCTAAATTCACTATAAATCACAGTTTGGTCTGGCTTATTGCTTTTATAAAATATTTTTCTTCTACCTTTAATGTAGTTCTTTAGAAACAGCTACACTCAGATGCATTGGCATAGAAATACTAATGTAATGAGTTTGCAGGTGTATGTTTATAGAGTTTATAGAGTACAATGGCTTTGAACACAGCTCAACCAATCCGAACTATCAATTTTACAATAATATAGACACTAATATAGACACTGTATGGGCTAGATCAGGATATAATCAGCAGCTCTAACCTTGGCTGGTGTTTCACAATTCCCACTAGTCGTCTTGCTCAGGTTTTTATCAGCCTGCTGAGAAATGTGTTTACAGGTTCCCATTATTTGATGCTATTATGAGATATAACTGTTTATCACTTGTCTGTCAATTCATTGTCTGTCTGTCATTGATTTCCCATTTACACAGCCCTAAACATCATATAAAAACAAATCTGATTTGTTGCTTTACATGTACACTGGCTTTGCCTGCCCCAGGTGGACGACTCTTGGCCATAAGCTGCAGTGTGGGTCGTTTTGCCATTAGTCAAATGTCTGAAGCTATGAGGCTTCTCACTGTCTGTTTGTGTCTCTGATAGGCTGTGCTGTGTGAGTTGGAGGGTATGAGTGTGCGTGTGGACAGTGCACGTGACCAGGGAGTGATACTGATGACTGGTAGAGGGCCAGCGTGCAGAGAACTAGTGGAGCCCAAACTGGCTGACCTCAACCGCAACTTCCACAAGGTGGCACAGCACATCAGCTCTGCTCAGGTAAAGCTGCAAAGTTTTTCAGCTCCTGCAGTGAACGTACATTCAGTAACATGGGCTAAGTGTGTTTATGTGTTGTCTACAGGTGTCTGCTGGTTTGGAGGTCAGACAGGAAGCAGTGCAGATGCAGCAGGAGGTGTTAGACGAAAGTTCTGCTGCTCCTCTCTCCTCACCACTACAGCTTTTTGAAACTGAGCTGCAAGCTGCTCTCAAAGCCTTGGAGCAACAGGACCATGCACACACCCATGATGATGAGAGGGTACATACACACACAATTGATGATGAAAGGGTACACACACTTGATGTATTAAATTCTAGGTTCAACATTTACTTACGCTGTATGGACAGTATCTGTGACATACAGTCAATAACCACAGAAAATGATTTCATGTAAACTGTTTTGCCCTGCAGTAGGAAAAACACAAAAAAAATCATTTTAACATTAATGCACTTGGCAATGGAAGTCTATAGGGCAAGTGCAACAAAGGTTTCTAAAAACAGAGATCTATTGTATAGATTGTCTAGAGTTCTTTTAGCAGTAGGATCACTTTTCTAGACTATTGAAATATTTTCACTTAAAATTTTGCTATCTGGTGGGTGTATTTTTCGTAGTGTAAACAGTCCCTGTCTAGCATCATTACACTTGTAATGCCTATAATATTTATATTTTGTGGCTATGCTTTTAAAACATAGCCACAAAATGTTCCAAAAGTGTTCCTGTAGCTCAACTGGTAGAGCATTGCGTTAGCAGCGCAAAGGTTGTCGGTTCGATCCCAGGGAACAGAAGTACTGATAAAAATATATACCTTGAATTCACTGTAAGTCGCTTTGGATAAAAGCGTCTGCCAAAATGAATAAATGTAAATGAATAAATGTAAACCATCTGAGTTGTATGTTAATACCAGTGCCTTTCCCATTAGGCTTCTGTTGAAAGTTAAATGGTAAATATAGTCTTAGTATTTTGCTTTTGTTTGGAACAGAAACTCAGCACCTGGTTAGAATGACGTCTCAGATTCTGTCTGATAATGGCTGTACAACAATATAAAACATTGATGTGTGTGTGTTTTAGATGGATGAGGAGAAGGCTCGTGTTGAGGAGGTGTTGAGGAGGGGAGAGGAGGTGCTACTGTCTGCTCCCGATGAGGACAGAAGGGAGGATATCCGCAGGAAACTTATACTGTTGCAGACACGCTACAAGGTCATTTATTGTGTTCCTATCATCTGCTTTTAAAATGTTAGAATTGACACAATTTAACCCATTATTGCTGTATTTAATTTGTTGGTTAATGTTTATCACACGAGCAATAGCTTTCCATGTTTTATACATATTGATACTAGAAAAGTGTGATCAAAATCTTTCTTTCACCTGCTGAAAATATCTTTACCACCTTGATAAATATCTTTATCATGTCAGAAATATAGTGGGTTACTACCAGTGCTGCATGAATTAAGAAAAAGGCGATAAGCTTGATACTTGATAAACTGACTTGATAAATATGATAATGCCTTAAGTTTATAAAATTAAAATTATTTTAAGCAACATACATGTTTCACATTCTTTCTGAGAATAAAAAAAATCGCTTCACTGAAAGTGAACAGCTATAGCTGGTTGATACGTCATGCACTTATGCACACACATTGCTTGCAATAACACTCAGCTATTGCAAATTATTGCGATATTCATGTTTATGAGTAATTGTTAGATCAGTGGTGGGGCAGAATTGATTGAGCTGAATGCATAATGTTCTTTTGACTATGTTTAATATATATTTTGTCGTTATTTACAGCTATGTTGGCTTTATGGCTATATTAAGTTGTTTAAAGCTGCATTCCATAACTTTCTCTTTATTCTCTGTTTGAAACACAAAATTGCAAGCTACTTGTGGAGATATTTTCATAACCTGGATGACAAGTTTAGATTCTAAACTGCTGAAAGAACAACACGACTGTTTTTGACTGTTACCGCTATATTTGTGGCCATGTTACAACTATGCTGTAGCTGTGTATAGCATTGATGGAATTTTCAGCTGTCTTACTGATGTTTATGACTAATTGGCTATAGTAGATCCTGTTCACATTTGAACCGAAAACAGAATAGTGCTGTTATAACAAACGTGTCTGTTATGTAAAAGCACCTATTATCTCACTCTGTTTTCTTCACTCTTTCTTTCTCCCCACAGGGGCTTCATGCTGTCAGAACTCAACCGGTTGTTGAAGCTACATTGAACTCTCCACAGAGTGCAGACTCATCCATCTCTCGTCAGGATGAGAGGAGCGACTTACTCTCTCCCTCCGACTATCTGTTGGACATTAACAAGGTTCTACTGGCCATGGCTGATAATGAGCTGCTCCTCAACTCATCAGAGCTGAGCGGAGGATTGTTTGAGAACTTCTCCAGTCAAGAGGACACACTCAGGGTCAGAGGAAGACAAAGACACTTTCACACAGATCCAGATATCTGTGTAACACTACATACAGCACTAATTGTAACTCTGGTAGATGGTGCACTTGTTATCCACAAGCTGACTGATCGATTACTGAGGTTGACAGTTTTACCTAGAATTTTAAAAAAAAGTTTATTTTAGTTTCAGCTTTAATATATTGGTGTATTTTAAAGGTGATTTGTCAAATTAAAAAAATTGCCAACTTTAGACATTTTGAATGTCCCTATATAATAAACTAAGCTGACTACACTCTATACTGTATCTTCAGCCTGATAATTTAATAATTCAAGTTTTGTCGCATTGCTTGGTTGCGATGTATACTGGATGTTTCTTTGGCTATGTGTAAACAAGCAGCAGGACAAAGCAAATCTAAAATCATTTTAAATCACACTATTTCTCTTTAAGTACTTCATTTACAGTGTTAGTTCTGTCTGTGTCTGTAGAGTATAAAGGAGAGCCTAGAGCGGTTGGGTGAGCAGGTTGAGGTGATTAATGAGCGTCAGCCTGATGTGATTCTGGAAGCTTCCAGACAGGAAATGACACAGATATCAGATGCCCTGACACAGCTGAACTCAGAGTGGGACAGAGTCAACCGGATGTTCAGCCAGAGGAAAGGGTAAGACTTTAATTTTCCCACAATTCCCTCTTTTGGTAATGGCAGCCTTAACTGTGTTTTCCATTTATGGTCCATATAATATAATAACATTGTAAACCTAAGAAAACCTTGTGTATGTAATTAGTAATTACATTATTACAGTTATAAGAAAGCAGTGATTGTTTTAACCAGTAAGGTACTAGACGTTGGCCTATATGGTGAATCACAGCTGAAGGTCATTGAAGGCTATATTGCCTTTAGAAAATGGTTACTGCATAATAAAGATATAATTCATTGATAATTATGAAATGTTTTGAATTATAGTGTTCTCCAGAGTGTTGTGTTTGCAGTAGGTTATGTAAAGCATTCCAGGTGATACTTCCTCTCTTACCATTTATCAGAGATGGATTTCCAAATGCAAATTTGCTCATTCATACCACGAAGTCCAGGTACAGAAAATGTCACCTCATATTCCAATATAATTAAGAATATGAAATTGAGAAATCTATAATGGTCATTTTAATATTGTCGGGACATATCCCCTTCTGTATCTGTGGTGACCACAGGCCATGAGTGTGAGGTAATCATTGGCCCTAAATGGAGAACTGTGATTGGATATTCAAAATGAATGTGAATGAATGGAATGATACCAATATTCCACTGCTGGTGTTAATTAATACCAAATATTCATTCACACACATCTGTTCTTACGAAGCAGTGTTGACGGCTGAATCAGATTATTTGATATCTTGTTAAAAGCTTTTATTTGTACTGGCTGAGGAATAGATCTGAAGTATAGTGATATGTATACGTATAAGTATATGTAGTGCTGTCACAGACATGGTCTCATGGCTTTATATTTTCCACTTTCTTAAATTCTACTTGTATTTAAATTTGGAAGTTAAAATAATTATTTTAATCAGACATCAGTCATCACTAGGTTTTCTAAATCCAATGTCAAGTTTTAAGTTTCAGATTTGTACAGGTTTCAGTCCTAAATTAAAAAGATGAAAATGAAATTAGATTGTGCATATGGAAATTCAAGCTTTTATTGTGTCCATAAAGATAATTTGCATTGTGACATCATTTTCATGTCAAGCATATTGGTCTCTCCAACACCCTCACATCACCTAGACATGACATAGTTTTAAATGTAAATGGCAAGAATTTACCCATAATCAGATCAGAAGTCAGTTAGATGTAACAAAGTTTTGCCACAAGCGGCTGACAGCAGCTGTTGCAAAAAGAAGAGTGACGCAGTTACTCTGGTGCTGTAGAGATTCTGAGACTAATACATCTGCATTTTAGAGGCAGAGTTCTCTGCTGCAAAGACCACACCAGTTACCATGCTGGACTAGCCTGGTTTGTGCTGATTTATTATGGTCTAGTTTGTAAGTCTGTATATCGGTGCTGTTCACCAGCAAGACTTCACAAGAGAAGCAGGTCTATTAGAATGATCTATTTGGTGAAGACAGGTGATGGTTTTTCTGTTTAGGCTATTGGAACAGCATGTTCTTGTTGGTTAAACTGGTTTGCTGATGTAGTCTTGCTGGTTTAAGAATAAGGTAAACTTTTATGTTTTTCCCCACCTATCATTCAAGAACTTCAAGAAGTTAGGAGCACCAGCAAATATTTAGGATCATCCACCGAAAATCAAGGAGCACCATAACTACAACTTAATTTAACTAAATAACATGTTTTTTCATTTTTTTCCAAGTGACTTGTAACAGTAACAGTGCACATAAAACACTTTTTGCAGTGCACTGTATAAAGGACCTAAAGTTAGGGAATTCCTCGTAAATAACTCTTATTGGGGGAATTTATTAACTTTTAGGGGGACTTATGCACAATATAAGACAATATAAAAAAACTATATTGAACTCTGTTCAATGCTGTATTGAAGATAGATAAGGTAATGTGTAAAGTATACTAAGTATGTATGAAGGACAGCTTATTCATCCAGAGAAATACCTGTATATGACAGATGGATCCCTAGAGATCAGATTATGTGACACCTGTCACATTTATAATCTCTTTATTAGTGCTCTAGCGCGCTTCACTTTCTATTGGATACACACTTTTAATAGTGTGCCTTTTTCTCGTCAAAATCGTTTGCATTATGACTGGGGTTTCAAAAGAGTGTTCCAGGCGTGCTTCATTGATTTATATGCAAGTAGATCATGCAGATGCAGTTTGGCATCATTTGAGTGTCAAATCAGTGCTTTACAGCGTTAACAACTTTCAGCAGCTTTAAACCTCCACCCAAGTTCAGAAATACTTGAGAATGTGCCCAATAGGTGAACTATATTTACAGCTGTTTCAGCTCACAGCCGGCTCATACTGTGTAGTAATTAGCAAATGTTCTTTAGAGAAATGAAAATAGGTCTCACAACAACAAAATTTGCACTTGCCCAGTTGATCCCAAATATATTTTGGGTAGCAGAGAATTCATTTCAGGATCTTACGCAACCAAGACGGTCACAATTTTGGGCTCTGAAGTCTACATATCTAAAAAATCAAGCTGTGCGTGTACAGTCAGTGTGGACTAAGGATGTAGGACAACCTGAATTGAAGATTGGGCAGGCCAGCTCTCTGTAGTCAAACATGCCAACATGCCACATGCCAACATCCACAACACATTTTATAGAATTGATTCAAACATTTTTAGTGTTAAATGGAGCTGAAAGTTCTATATTCTTAGTGCAAGTTGGATGTATTATCAAGTTATTTAATAAAAAATAAACACAGGATGTGGGAGATCTGTATAAATTTGTCGTTGATGGATGGTCTAATTTTGTAGAATTATGCGTGTTTTATCATGTTAGCCTGCTGAGGGATTTAGTGCCCATTACCTTTCTAAGGTTTGGATTAAAGATGTTCTTGGTTTGGTCTCACGCGTGATCTACTGGACAGGGCTTGCCAAATCAAAGTTATGGCTGAATCAGAAAGCTGATTTGGTTTGGGTATATTCAGTCAGATACTAACATGTGTTTGTGTTTGGCAAAATTTAATTATGGTGCTTAAATGATGAGGAGTACTTGGGCGTGCTGTTTGCTCTGTATAATTACACATCTCTCATGCAAACATAGCACACATGCTGTTTGAGCGTGTGATGAAAGGAAATATATGGTTAGGAATGAAGAATTAAGGTTCAGTAATGTGATGACATTATCACCTAGAGTGATTCTTGTTCTCTGTGTGTGTGTGTGTGTGTGTGTGTGTGTGTGTGTGTGTATCCAGGTGTTTCGATCAAGCTGTGGAGGAATGGCGTCAGTTCCACTGTGACATGAATGACCTATCACAGTGGCTGAGTGACACTGAACAGGTCCTGGCAGACGGAATCGGACCAGATGGAGAACTGGATCTACAACGGGCCCGCACCCAGCAGCAGGTCAGACAAAGGGTTAAAGTTGGGTTACAAAAGCTCCAGAACATCAGGGCTTGCTATTCAAAAAGAAATGCTTGTATCATCATTAACCCTCCGAAGCTATTCGGGTCATTTTAAACCATTTTCGTTTTTTAAAATTAAAAATCATTCTTAGTCGTAAAGGTTCAAGATCTGGTAACATGTTGGAATTGCAATCTTAAAGTCTTCATTTGAAGATTCTAAGTGGTTATTAAGTCACACCTTTGTTGTTCGGTCAAATTTGAGGGACCAGGAAATGAATGGAAAAGAATGTTTAAAAACAAAATTCAATTAATACAATACATAAATTAGCCACAATACTGTAACATCACATAAATAAAGGGGTGAGACTATGAAACATTCCGAGTTGTACACACACATCTACGTGCACTCCCACATACACACAGAATGAGAAAGAACGGGGAATGAATGGGCAGAACTCTGTGTGCATCTGGATGAGTTTTACTGCATATTTCAGATACACACAGATACACGCATAAACGCCTACACTTATGAATACACCTATGTACACCATCTTATACACGCAATTACATACGCAATTTATTTTTTAACAGAAGCAAGACCAAAATACATGCTGATGAAAATATTAAATGCCATTGATATGCAGCCATAATAGCAGGGGTGAAAAATGACTTGAGAAGGATGCCAGCATCAATATTTTATTTTTACACAGAGATTGGTTGATCTGATAGTAAAATCTGTTGACTTTAGAAATAATTGTCACATTACATTACATTGTAAGCACTTTTCGTGTTCTTTACAAACTTTAAGCAACTTCTTTTGAGAGCTGCATTTGTAAGGCTCAGTATGGTTCAGAGCCAGAGATATGGGGATCTTAATGTGCACCCAGGAGTGAACTGTTACATTGTACACATTTTCAGCAGCCGAAAATCACTTTGCTAAATTCTGGTACTTCATTCATTTTCATGTTTGAAGAACAAATAATATTGAAGTAAAAATGTACATTTACTTTTTCACATAAACAGTATTTTATTATCCTGATTTCTGAGTCCACAAATATACTGTTACTGAGAAAATATAACTATTTAACTCATGCAGTTCCTTTCATCAGTATGTATGTTGGTTTGCTTCTGTAAAAATATTAAAAAAAACAAAAAATATGTGACCTTTGGTTGAGTTCATAATTCCACGTTAGAACAATGTAGCATTACTGCAGACCTGACACTTTAAAATGACTTGGGGAAATAAAACTAAGATAAACTTTGAAACATAGTAGTAGAATAATGTGTAGAAATATATCCAAATGCATAACTTGTTGCTAAGTTGTATTCCAAAACTGGTGGCTGCAGGGAACACTGAAGCCATCTACTGGTCATTTTCATGTCGTGTGTTGTGTTTTTTGTCAACAGATGGCAGCAATCTGCCCCAATCATAATGTTTTTCTCCTATTGTACCTGTTATAGGTATTTTTAGTAAAGTAGTGAGGTTACGAAAATAATCTTTGTCTTTGTTTATCTTAATGGTTGCATTGAGAAATATTCATGTATATAAGCTCCAAAATAAGCATAAAGTAACAAAAGAAGTGGACAATTTTATTGTTACTACATTAAGATTTTGTTACATATATTTGATTTGAATCCTGGTTATATATTTAATGTGCACAGTTATTTTTGACCAGTAACAGCAAAGGTAGGGTCCCTCATTAAGACAGCTTAGAAGGGTTAATGGAGATCAGAGATTTGATCTGACGGGTGATAATTCTGTTAATCTGATTGACTGTGCACTTTACCAAGCAAGTGACTAGTTCTAACATCAGAGCAAAATAAGAACTGGAGAAATACGGTTCTCACCATAATTATCTTAGTTTGTTTGAGAAAATGAACAAAGACGCCTTAACATGCTGCCTGTACTTCAGACTCGGATCATGAAGTGAAAGTGTTTTTCAGACTCACGCATGGTTAGATCTGTTTTAAAGTCTATAGGAAAGCTTTCAACTGGTGTGTTTGTGTTTAATTGCCGTCAGATGTAAGGTGTGTGTGTGCGTGTGTGTGTAATTGCTGAAACAGGGTGAGTTGAATGTAAAATTATTCTCAAATACAAATAAAGGTCGATCTAATTTGCTGAACCAATTTGCATATGAAGAGAAGTGGGGACTTGCTGTCTATCAGTTTACCGTGTTAGACACACTCACAGGTCAACTGTCCATTAACCCCTGTGTGTTTGTGTGTGTGTGGGTGTGTCTGTTTGTTTGTGTGTGTAGGATCTAGAGGAGGGTTTGGCTTCTCATCAGTCTGTTCTGGCAATGTTGAGTCACACAGGACAGCACATCATCGGCCAGTTATCATCACCTGACAGCGTGCTACTTCAGGAGAAACTGGACACTTTAAGACATCGCTGGATACATGTCCAGAGACAAGTGTCCGACCGCCAGCACAGGTTACCATGATGACAACACCTGCATCACAGCTCTTAGTGCCCAAACTCACAGATCCGTAAAAAAAGATCTGTTTTAAATGTGTGTTTAACTGTGGCTGTGTGTGTAACGGACACACATACTGTGTTGTTTTGCTTGTGAAGGTTGATGGGTGAGGATCCAGCTGTGGTAGATGTAGTTAAGAGGACCGCCGATCTGGCTCAGTGGCTGGAACAGACGGAGGTTGCCGTGGCGACACTGCCCGTGTCTGCCACTGACAA
The DNA here is from genome assembly GCA_036877625.1 of Ambastaia sidthimunki. NCBI lineage: Eukaryota > Metazoa > Chordata > Actinopteri > Cypriniformes > Botiidae > Ambastaia > Ambastaia sidthimunki. The sequence goes on along the minus strand of JAZGTK010003075.1, from coordinate 1,433 downwards.
GAACCTCAAAGAGCTCAAGGTTCGACACGCTTCACAGACCGCTGCCTGTCAGTCTTGGGAAGGCTACTTTGAGTCTGCTTGCCACAATATACAATACTGATATATTTAAATTTTAAAGTAAAGTTCAAGCGCAGTTAAAACTTCTCTTAAAAATACGCTATATATTACTATCCAAAAGTAGCTAACTTTTTTGGAGCTTTTTAAAGGGCAATGTCTCTTTAAATTTATAACTGATAATGTATTAAGCAATCCAAGCAGTGTTTACAGTACTTGGGATAAAAATAATGACGTAAATCTTAAACAGTATGACAGCATTAAAACTGAACAGATGCATTTGCACAATATAAAAACAATAAAAAGAAACAAAGAAACAAAAGTATATAGCTAGAGATGAACAGCAGAAATAACTATTTAAATAGTCACGATTCTTTTTCTAGATGTTGCTTGGCAGGGCTGTAAATATGTCATTTTTCTGAAATGAATCATTTGAGCAAACAGATGTCCTAAAATAAGTCTTCACCACAACTTGAGAGAGTGAGAGAGTGTGAAAAAGAGGAGTGTTTTAGAGGTTTGATTAATTGTCTTGGTTCACACACTACACAATACGGTGTATCAAAATGATATAATCATTTTGTTGATATAATACACGGTTGATATAATACACCGTTGCTAGTTGCAAAACCTGGTTATTACTGGAAAAAACAACATTGTTTTAAAAGCATACTGAAACTTGAAATGAACAAAAACGGTACTGTCAATACTTTAACATAATTACTACTCAATACTACTGCCTGTTGTTCTGAATGTCTTGATAGACACTTTTTCTCTCTCATGTTCTCTTTATCTGTCTCTGTCAGGCCCTAACGGAAGAAATGGATGCACAGAATGAGACATTATCCTGGCTGAATAAGACCAGCTCTCAAATTCTGTCAAACTCCAGCCTGAGTGCTCTGGACAGGGACGCGCATGTGAACAAACTACGCCAAATAAACATCAGTTGGAGTCAAGTACGGCTGTCTATCTGCCTTTTGTTTGTCTGTCTGTCTTCTATTCTGTTTGTCTGTATCGATCTGTCTGCTGTCTTTTGTTCTTTTTGTCTGTCAGTCTGTGTAGTACAATTTAATAATAGCAAATGAGATGCACACACAACTGCTAAAAAAATAATGTTAAGCAATGCTTCTGTAAGTTCACATCTTTAAACAGGAAAGCGATTTGTCTGCAGACAAGGCTGTTAGATTTTGTATCTGACACACTTGACTATCAATCAGACAAGTGGGCGTGGTTAGCAGCCAATACCAAAAATCCAATAACGGCTAAATATCAGCCAATGAATCATGATGTATGACTACAGCTTTATGTGAATGTGTAAACATTTTTATCAAAGTGTGAGTTTGAAAGTTTGAGTTTATGGTGTGTGTTTGTCAAAGTGTGAC
>JAZGTK010003074.1:0-28696 GCA_036877625.1 Ambastaia sidthimunki | reverse complement strand
AACCACAGGCCACAGAATCTCCACCAGGAACTAAATCTGTGCACGTCAATAGAAACAATGTGATGTTTAGAAACTAAGAACAACTCAGATGTGAGTTTGATGTTGACTACATATCAGGACTGGATTCTCTGTTTGGATGTTAATCACATAACAGCAGTTAAAATATCACAGATGTGATGTAGAACATTTTGCAAGAAAACTATTTCTTTGGCCTTTTGTGGGATTTCAAGCTTGTGCTTAGAACTGAATGTCTGAGGTCTGTATCACGATATAAACAGTGCACTCAAAATAGAAGCTGTGTTGAGGCTTTGGAATGAACAGCCCATAATGATGATTGTTTTGTATCCCAGTGAATCGGCTAATTGTACCTTTTGTCTTTTGTGGAGTGTCTTCAGTTCTTCCAGAGTAGCAGACGAGTCTGACTGCTGGTGTCATTGCTCTGAAACTTCACCCCTTGTAGGGGTCAGAAAACTGATGAACCACAGATGACAACGCATGCATCAACTCTCAAAGTCTATTGAGTAGTACATACTGTGGAAGAAACCTTTACAGAGTTGGTATATGTATTTTTTGGCATCAATACTGAATTAAAAGATATCTACTAGGACGATGTGACCATGTGTTTCTTCATGAGCACCTTGATCATTTAGTTTTATTGTTATAAACTCTACAATGAGCTATATGTTTCATAGCTTTAACCTCTACAATGATTATTTGAAACTAATTCATTTTATGAGACTTTACAGACTTACAAACAGAACAGTGGTTTAAAAAAAACTTTGACCCTGAGTTAGTCACATACAATTTAATCACAAATCTTTAAAGGAAAATTTGGGCCTAGCACTGAACCACAGACCTATTTTTACTCTACTGGAGAGACAAAACTCTCAGAGGTACAGAAGAGAGCTGTCATTATGTGTCTGTAAGCCATCTAATTTTCCACAGTAATCTTTTTACACAAACACTAATTAAAGCTCTTTGAAATCAAGTTCAGATACAAATCTCTACCCTTACAGAACTTACAACACAAACAGTGTATTTGAATGTGTACGGTGTGTTTGTGATCTTTATATTTAAATAAAATTAGATTAATAATGTAATGTAATTAAAAAACAATCACATGTCCAATGTGTCTAATAATATACCTAATAATACATGTCTAATATTATCTTATAATACATTAAAATAATGATCATACCACTTTGCTCTTCAGAAATATTACAACAATAACAGTGATGTTCTCCTGATTGTATTTATGTATCATTGATTCTATATTTGAGACCCTCACTGCTGTATAAACAAAATCAAATCATACTGCAGTCATGGCCTCATTAGAACTGTATTAGTGACCAACTTACCTCAGTACTGACTAGGTTTGAATTCCTCAGCATTTACATAAGTCAAATATTACAGTCCATGATTCGCTGAAACACAACATCAAACTCGCTACTCCTGATTAACCCAAGTGAAGTGATTTGATTGCTTTAATCTGCAGGGTTTGGGTTCATAACTCCAAGCAAAAACCAAACTTGTACCAAACTTTTGTAGATAACTCTACCACCGTTTGTGCTCTGATCAAAAGTGCCAGATTCAAATAGTGCAGTTCTATGAGCAGAGGTGTGCTATTACTTTTAAACGATTGGGTTTCTGATATTCTTTTGGTAGATTTAAGCCCAAACTTTTGTTGCTAAAAGGGACATGAAACATGTAGAGACAAGAATATCATATAGATTTGGAGTATCATATAGATCTCCATATAATCATATAAACAAGAAAAGTAAATTTTAAGAAACCCTGGGGCAACCATTTAGAACGGATTAAATGCATAAAGTCTTGGCAAGCAGTACGACACCTTAAACACCTTAAAACAGGCAGTGTTGCACAGGCAAAGCAGCGCTCATATTTCTTCACACAACTGAAAAGTCTGGTGTCCATTTTTAATTGACTTTTAAACGTGAATTGACAAAATAAAGCAGACAAAATATAAAACTAATTCTTACTAAATATTTAATTTGCAAACATGATGTTGCATGTCCTCAGAAATTGTTCGTATAGTCAGATGTGTATGGCAGATGGGGTACAAAATGTAAACAAAGGGATATAACTCAAAAATAAAAGAGAAACAGATGGACTTTACTCCGCCTTAAACATGCACGAACAGAAAGCTGGTTTCTTGGAAACACTTCAAATCAAATACCTGGCAGTAACTGTATTACATCAGCACGCAAGGGCAATGATGATGCAGTGGCGTAGCATTAAAAGCATGTTAAAAATTTAGGTCAGAAATATTCATAGGCTTAGCAAGTGCATCACAATAAGCATGATGGCATGAACTTATAACAATACAATACTATACAAATACCATTTCAGTTTATACAAAGAAAATGTAACATTTAACGTTTTTTTGTAATAATACATTAATATAAATGTTTTTTACTGATAAAGCAGTGTCTCCTGAAACCTCTGGATGGTTTAGGGAAAAAGTGTTATCACAGTGAAAAGAGACTGTGGCATGCAAAATGCTGACACATTTGGCATGCAAGTACTGAAAAACATTTAAAAAAAAAAAGCGCTCACTTATGAAGAAGTGAATGTCACAAATGTTTTGGACCTTTGCTGTCTTTTCTGGCTCAAACAGTAGCTTAACAAACAATTTTTTATCCAGAATATTTCCAGAGACATTTTGCACGCAATCTCATTTCTCGCTAAATATTTTTGCCCTTTTTTAAAGGGATATAAACAGTTACATATATACAGTATGGCACAACAAAGAGTTTACATAGAAATACATAAACATAAAACAAGGCAAGACAGGTCTAAAAGGCTTAATTATCATACTAAAATGATCAGTTAGCCACAGGAAAAAAGTCTGGGGCATACAGATACTTAATGAGTGTAAAACAAGACAATAATGTACCAAGCATAACAAAAAATGGTCTATAGGCCAAACTCCAGAAGCCAAGAGATCAGTCCAGCTCTGAAAGAACACCTGGTATAAAAGTTCAAACAAAGTGGGCTTCTCTAAGTTCTAGTTCCTGCATACGACTGCGTCTCTGATAGAGGGGCTTGGCCTCTGTGGGGCTGAGCTCCTCTGCGCTGGAGCTTGGAGACTGAGGAGGAGAGAGTGTGACGGGGCTCAGCGAATCACTTTCTGACAGTCCTTCCTCTGCTCCTCTCATCTCTGCTGATACGCTGCCTACTGACAGCGTCATTGTTGTAACAGTCGGCTTGCCTACTGTTGTAGCTGCAGTCATTGATGTTGTGGGAGTGGTAGGGGGCGTGGCCACTGTTGTGGAGAGTGTTGCAACAGTTGCGGTGACTGCTGTTGTTACTATGGTAATGGCTGTTGTATATATGGCTCCTGCCATAGTGGTTGTTGCAGTCGAAACAGTTTTTGCCACAGAGTCAAATGACCTGAACTGGCTTCCTGACGGAGGTTTATAGAAAGTTCCAGGAGGGGGTTTTAAAGTCCGTGGTGCTCTGAAGGTTATAGGAGTTATACAAGGGCTGCTGTTGGGTATCACGCTGATGTTGCTTGCTGTTACAGGAACAGTCTCCGCAGAAACTGACGATTTGGCTTTATCCGTCACATCAGAGGTTGGAAGGTTGGCCACTATCATAGCAGTTCTAGGCGTCACATCATAATGCCTGTACTGTTTGTCCCATGTCCTTCTCAGTGTCTGAGTGTCTATAATGGGGTTCCTGTAATGGTTGGGAAGTCGTGGTGTTGTAGGCTTTTCTTGTTCGGTGGTCTCCTGAATGGCAGCAGGGGAATGTTCTCGCTCAGCTGTGTTGCGGCTGTTACGTTCATTAATCAGTCGGTCAACGGGCATGCTAATGGGTCGAGACACCTGCTTGGACCGCTGGGGACGCAGCTGCACCTCTCGGCTACTGGCACGGGGCCGGCTGAACACAGATGTGGTCTTCTGCGCCACTGGACCCATGACAACCCCGTTAACATCTGAACCTGCACCTGCTGAAGATAAATACTCTTAAGCCTTAAACTTAAACTATGTATTCAAAGAGCCAATCATTGAAGTAATCACTGGATCAAGGCAGATCTAAGTGCAAATTTGAGGCACGCTTACAAGAAGGTTAAATTCAATGGCCTTTAAAGTCAGTGACTGTCCCTAAATCAGAAAGGATGGTTTAAAAAAAACATACAGCTTGTGCCAGCTAGCGTTTGTTACACAAGAACAATATGACCAGGAGCCTGTTTAAAGTACCTAAAGAAAACAGGGTTTGTTTTGTTTTTATGGTGACCACAGATAAGCAGAGACACTCTGAGTGTAAGAGACTCACCGGATGTTTGTGCTCGATCTGCCCCTGTCTTCATCTCCTTCACCTCCTCCATCAGTTGTGAGGCGGTAATGACAGACGAGTATCTCTTGAAGACTTTAGTGTTCTGTGTGTTAAAAATAAACATTACAATTTGAAGCATTTTTTACAGAAAAGTTATCAAAATTAGCTTAATGAAGTATGTCATAACTTTCTCATTTCACCTCTTTGATGTCCATGAGAGATCTAGAGTGGCGACTGAGTTTCGACTCTTTGTCCATGGAAACCTGTGGTGCCTTTGGGCTGGTGGGAGACACAGGGCTGAGGGGGGCATCAAAAATCATCTGATGATGAATGATGAGCAGCTCCACCATGCGGGCCTGGTGAGGGTAGTCAACCAGAGAGGACAGGGACACTTCTGGCTCTAACTGCCTTGGCTTGATCAGCGTAGGACCGAAAATGATACCGAGGTTGCTAGCTGTCATCTTGTTCTCCTCAGCTTGTTCTGATACCCTGTAGAACAATTAACAGCAAGGAAAATGAAATGAACAACAAATTCTTAGTAGACTGAAGATGACAGAAATGTGTGAATGGCTGTGTACCTGTGCAGGTGAGTGATTAGGAACTGTAGGGTTTTGTGATGGGATGTGGGAAGCTGGCGAAGGAGGTCTCTGATTTTAAAGAGGACTCTTTTGAGCTCAATGCTGAGACACAGCTGCTCTCCTGATGATTTAGCTTTAGTTGAGTCAGGTTCATCCACCAAGATGTTCTGAGTCTCTTTGGCCAACCCAATGACATCATTATAATACCGATACAGAATCAACGGCTCCGGCAACTGAAAATCAACACAAAAGATGAACTATTAAAATGAAACTTTTGCTGAATGACAGAGGAAGTGGAGCCCTATACAAAAACAAAAACTTATATGTTTAAATATTTCAAAACTGGGATAGTTGTTTTCGGTCCCAACACACCTGTCTCAGGTAAAGCTTGAGCACGTTACTTATGTCATGCGGGTGGAGATCAGACAGCTCCACCAAGTCTTTTCCATTCTCAAAGGCCTGGCACAGCTTTTCCACACGAGACTTCGCCCCATTCACACGATAAATGCCCTTAAAATGCATTGAAAGTAGGCGTTACACAAAAACATTACTCACAAATTATTAAATTATACCTTTTCAACATTTAAATTCTAGTTCTTTACCTTAATGTTCAGGGCACGACTCTCGATTTCCGAGGTGCATTTTTTGATGATGAAAGGGATCCCGTCAGGACTGTTCCTAGCTACCTGAGCAAAGTCAATTCCAAACAGGTGCAGTCTGCCCTGGAGCTTTTTATGACCACACTGAATGGCAAGAGTCTCCAGGCATTTTTTATGACAGGCCAAAAAACACTGTGTAGTAAGAGATCAGAGCAATAACAAGTTTAACATTACTTAACATTCATGTAAAGAGGATTAATGTTGGTTGTTGATGATGATGTTGATACCTCCTCACACTCAGCCCCGTGAAACACCACCAGACCATCACACTCTCTGCATTTGGAGGGTGCCCGCAGTTTCCTCAGCTTGTGCGTGTGAGCGGCTTTTGACATCTGAGTGTTTCGAAAAGGTCCAGGAGAACTGGCCGTTTCCATCACCATCTCAGCAAGACCTGGAAGGAAAGAAGACATCACCTGTTTACTAATACCCTGCTGTGACTTTTCCTATCTAATCAGTGGTGTGCAAAACCAACCAACTGATCATAAAAGAGGAAACAATGTTTTGGTTACCGGATCACCAACAGACTTCCAGTTCTCGATTCTCTGTGTATGAGAATCAGACTAGAAGCCAAATCTGATGATCTCTCTCCATTTCCTTAAAAGCATTTCCCTCTTTTTAACATGGGTAAATAATATTTTTTTTATTAATCCTCAATAACTTTGTAAGAAGTAACTGACTATTGAACTATAATTGGTGTAATTATTGCTGAGATATAGAACAAATTAGGTGGAGAGGTAAAGAGAGAAACAGGAACTATTAACCAAGACATCTGTGTATCTGCACTAAGAGCAAAAACAGGCATATGGGGAAATTCAGCAATTATGTAATACAGTAAAACCGTGTATCTCTGTCACCACACACTTATGTAAACACAGACCCAAATGCACACACTTCATTGCGTCTTCATTCTACCAACCATTACCAGATGGGGAAGGTGGTTCTCTCTCATCCAGGTCATCAGCAGAAGACATGGTGCCAGTTGAGGGGGTTCTGGGAAGCCGGCGTTTGAAATCCCCTGCAGCAACACACACACACACACACACACAGATTAGTCTCTCACTTCTGTCCTGTAGAGAACTTCTCTAATTCTCTTACTTCTCCAACCAGCTGAATGAAAACTAGATCAAACACTTTTGCAAAAACAACTTATAAACTTGCCTGAACCAGCAATATTATGAGGCTTGTGTGAGTGAAACAAAATTTTCAGTTATCTAAACCCTCTCTGACATATACAGGGCTCAGCAAAATAAGCAACTGTCACTGCCATTTTTACATTCCAACTATATTTTTTTTAAGTATGTCTTGCTAAAAACATTGTTTTGTAAATCCTGCTGATCTAAACAGATCATTAAATTATCTACCTAGCTGATGTAGATGAGGTCTTGAGAGGTTTACAATTATGGTCACATAAAGAATTACATCATAGCTGTAAAACGTTAAGCAAATAGTGCAAATTTTGTTGTAAATTGCTGTTTTTTTGTTAGGTGTGTTTGACACTTGTATGAAAGTATGTTGCTAATATAATTCATGCTGATGAAATGAAGGTTGTACCTGGACTGGCAGTGGGTGAGTCCATTGAGCGAGACTCGCTGCTTCCTCCAGCGCTCTCTGAGTCACTGCACATGCCTCCTCCACCAGCACTGCCTGAGCTCCAGCCCCGCTGACAGCCCTGCGTCCTTCCTGCTGAACACACACACATCAACAGCTTAAGATCACCCTCCTTACCCCTCTGCTCATTACACCTCCCAGTCTCAAACTGGAGAAGAATGTGGAGTGTTTGTTTGTGTATTGGTTAAAGAAGCCTGTTTTGTTTCACACTGAATATCTCATGGTCACTTCCTCAACATAGCTTAAACCTAACCACTATTGTTTGTGTCAGATTTTAAGTTTCTCAGTTATATTCTTTGCCCGTTTAATGTAGACATATTTTGTTTGTACTTGGACTAAATCCATAAACGTGATGGAGTTCCTCAAATGGAAGTTATACACTTAAATTAATTTAGTATTGTTTTGTGTCTGCTCTTAAACAGCACTTAGGTCATTAAATGATGACTCAATCAATTTGAAATAATTCAATTTGAAATCATGAGCAATAATGTTTCACATGTCATCAGTTTAAAATACTCAAGCTATAAAAAGTCATGAAAATCAAATGTGTCATTGAGTTCATAGCTCATATTTAAGCAATGATTCTTGGATACTGCTGGAAGTATGAGCTCAGGCTATGACCCAACAGACTGATGACATCACTGCATCAGGGGCTTTATAGAGGCTGAGGGCTGATCTGGGATTTGAGCCTAAATCCTGACTGCTGGAAGCCTATGTCCAGGTGCTCCACAGTCAGTGCTGTGCAGATGAAGTAGCTAAAAACCCTACAGCAGACACGTCAAGCCTAAAACTAACAGGTTGGACAGGATGCCAAAAGATTGCCAAACAAAATCTGACAAACTTCTCAAGATTTTGTTTAAGTGAAAGGAAAGTAAGTGTCTTAGAATTTTAGAGTCTAATAAATGAAGAAAAACTGTAAACATGCTATTCATTTGCTGAAACAATTTTTGCAAAATCCAATGAGTGGTGCAGAAACCACATTCTGCTTGTTAGATATTCCTACATCACTTATTCATCATAACATTTTGGTTACCTTACACAACCAACAATTAATATGAATAAGACATTACAGCAAGTCTCAATCCTGGGGACTGGTATTAATATTTTTAACAGATAACATCTGTTTATATAATTTAAGAATTCAACAATACAATACAGTCTTTATTTATCAGTGAGTGGAATTTGTTTTCCGAACTGTCACATGACTTGGCACAAGTTACAGGGATCATCTCCCTGGAGCAACTTGAATTTTATGTTTGTTGCTATAGGGTATAGTGATGATCCACTCCCTCTGTTGCAGAGTTGGAACACACAACGCTCCTGGACATACAACTTCTTACCTTGTATGTCTACGCTGCTGTTGGAGCGTCTCTCTGCGATCTTGGCCTTGCAAGGTGTAGTACCTTCCACCTCATCATTATCCCCAGAGGTGACCGAACCCTGGGACAGATTCCCATGGGACGAGTGAGTGCTGCCCACAGACCTCTTATGAAAGGACATTCTGAAAGAGACAAACACGTACTTTAAAAATACCAGGGTTGTCAATCAACTGAAATACTTTATTACGAGTAATTACAATGAATAAGTGCCATGTTTTTAAAATGCCGTGTCAAATTCTAAACAATTCAGCTTTGAAATTGTGCAATGTGTTATTCAACAGCCGGACGTGAAAAGTGTAAATGCCCTGAAAAGAGATTTGATAGCACTGAGTAATGTCTAGAATGTGCGTGTGAGTAGAGCTGGTGTGACTCAGAGGTCAAGCTCAAAAGCAAAGTTTACACAGGACAGCAATTACAGAAACTAGAAGTCCTGGGTAAACAATGCCATCAGGAGCGGCGTTTCATTCATCTTTCTTCCTGAGGAAGACGCAAACAATGCACGCCTCTCTCTGGCGCGCACGGAAACCTCAGCTCTGCTTTGAGTGTGGACTAACCCAGTTTTGGAGGAGGCGGTGATGTCCTGAGACAGAGACTCCAGCCACACGCGCTCCTTGGGCAGGCTGCACACAAACTCAGAATAGCGCTGGCCCGGCTCGTACTTTTTGGCTTGTTCACACAGGGCTTGATAGTTGACTGGCAGAGGCACGGTTTGAGTCTGCTGCATCTGAAACCAGTTCACTGTCACCTAGAGCCAGTAAGGAAGTAGATTCAGTATACAGGAATAACAGCTGCTTAAAAAACAGGTCATAGAAATAAATTGTGAGGGACTGCAATGTCCTATAATGTGACATATAGGTATATGTAATATGATATACTGAGTAAATATAGTAATGGTGTGAGGAGGAGAGATACGGACCGCTTTGAGGGTCAGGTCACATTGGAAGACCAGCTTCCGGATCTGAGCGAGGATCTCACTCTTGGCATTGGACAGGACGACTTTCCTTGCCTCTAGATCGGCCACACTGGCTTTGTACAGCTCATGTGCTTCCTCTGCCTAGAGTCACCACAAAAACACAGACTGTAAGCCAACCATAACAAAACAGCAGCACAGTGTTCATAGCTGGCCGCTCTAATTAAAGCTGTAGCAATTTTGCACACTAAAAATAATAACAGTTTCCAAATAGGTTTCCAAAACAGACCCCACCCCGCAATCTTTCATTTTTGCCATGACATTGTCTGAGACAGAATTTTGTAAATGTTTAAAGCATCACAAAGCCACAGTGCTTCTACACTGAACTGCTGTTGTAGAAAATATTGTAATATTAAAAATGTTACACACAAGTTCTACAAAAATTCCTTACGTTTATATGACTGTATGTTAAATAGTCAGTAGTTGTTTTATAACCATTTTAATTACTACTACTTTATGACAATTACACTTTTTGAAAGCTTTGATATCATAGATCTAGTATCCGAAAAATTTGTCTCAAATTGTTACAGCAGCAGCATAATTCAAAACTGAGGTATGTATTCTAATTTTTGGCCTGTTCCTTAGAAAGAAAACCAGATGTAAAGTAGATGTTGTACAGATGTTGTGCTCAAACTAATTCCCAGAAACTCCTCTGTGTTTCTCATCACCACTTTGATTCCCAGTAAACCAGGACAATAAACACAAGGGCGTGTGTTCGTGCAGTCTATGACGATAGTGGAATTTAATGTCAAGCTTTAAAATTCTTTATAGTGTGGTTCTACATTTGTGCAGTACCTTCTGTAGGGCCTCTTCCTCCACCCTTCGTTTCTTCTCCAGAGTTTTGCCTCCTGCGGCCGGCTGCTCCTCCTCAGTGCGGCTGGTGGAGCTGCGTGCCTTCTCGTATTCCTCCTTCTTTTGCACCTTGAGCAGCTGGGCCTTCTTTACGGCGCTCTCAGCCTCGCTCTGAACACACACACACACACACACACACAAGTTTTATTAAGTGTTAATGTTCTGAAGAAACTTAAGCAATAAAATTCATTAAAGAGATAGAATTAAAATAATAATCAGTACCATTTTCTTCAGCTCTCGTTGCCACTGTTCCTTTATCTCTTTTCTTTGCTTGTCCAGGTCATTCTTGCGGGACAGCAATGGCTATAGGAATTACGGGAAAATTATGACACTGTGGGAAACGTGATGTTAAATACTGGACTAAAGGTCTATTTCAGAAAGTACTAATTGTGTATCCATGAGATTTATACACAAGGTCCAAAATTAACACTTGTGAAATGCCAAATGCGAGCAAAAATTGGTCACAACACAAACACAATAGCCTGACCTTGAGATATGATATGAGATATGAATCTGTGGACATTTTATCATCAGACGCCTGAATTACATGTGGTGACACATATGGAATATTCCTCACATTCAACCACAAAAAGGAAAACATGAAGAACAAAATCTTGATTTGTTTTTTTGTCTTGAACATTGTTGTGACTGTTGAAGACCTGTGCTACATGGTACATAAAATATGCATTGATAAACAGCTAAACTATGTTTAAAATGTATTACACTAAAACTTATAATTAATTTCTGCCATGAAGATAAACAAATTATAGATTTTTCATAAAAAACAATGTGGATTACAGTATAAAGGCTGAAAAAAATATTTTCGACCTGGTAAATGTTTTCGATTAACTTGCCCACGTGATAAAAAATAATTTTGGACCCGTCGGTATTTAATCTTACCTGCACAAATTTGTTGGTTTGTAGAGCTGCAGCTGTTTGGAGCAGAACCTGATTGTACTCAATCTCATTTTTAAAGGCAGAGACATAAATATCCTGGAATGGCATGTAGTCCTATAGAATAATAATAATTTAAAAAAATCTCTTTAGAATATTGTTTAGATTAATGATTGACAAAGAAAGATTGTATTTTAAGCACAATAATCATCCTAAAAAGACCAGCACCTGTTGACTTGCAACTGCCTTTGCAGATTCTGCCATCTTGGTAAAGCTTTTGGCACATTCCATGTCTGTCAAATCCCAAAACAAAAGTTCAACATAATGCTCAACAGCAATTCAAAGCATTAAAGGCTGAGCTTCGAGAATAAACTGACCCAGGCTTAGGCGTTTCTCCACCCAGGCCAGAACGTCTTTGGTGTATTTGGACCAGGCCTTAGCGTAGAGCAAAGCGGACTCCACTCCATTGTCATTCCTCAGAAGAAGTAGGTCCACCTGCTCCACAGGGGACAGTTCTTGGGAGAAAAAAAAAACAGGATTTGGACACACACAAGTCAGTTAAATCCTGTCTTATAAAGAGATGCACAGAGGTACCATTTGAAAACAAGATGACGTTTATGGTTCCTCCACCTCTCCTAAATCACTGAAACTGTAATTTAAAATCCACTTTTAAATTTTGCAGTTTATTGGCCAAAAGTTACGAGGCAAAATTTACAAGTCAGCCTTATTAAAGTCAGTGACAGCTGGGAAAGTAGTGGCAGATCGCTTGTAATATTGCTAAATATGCTCCGTCATCTCCATGGTACAAAAAGCAAAGAACTAGATTCTTCTAAAACCGACAATAATCTGTATGCGCACGCAAAAATAGATATACTGCATCGCCTAAGCGTGCAAGATCATCTCATAAAATCTGTGCTTAACCTTGGCCAAATACACTGACACGCACCCCTCTGACCCCACCCCCCACACATACACACACCGCCCAGCTGCGCTCCATCTGAATCCAAGCACCCCGCCCAATAAGCCACATGTGGTTCCCATTTCACTCACAAACATTAAAAAAAAAAACAAAGAATGTCAACCATTTGGCAAAATAGCAGAATGTGAGACTATATGAAAAATAACACAAGTGTAAAAGGACGAGGGGGTGTATGGACCCCTGTAGTGGAGCACGACCCATGTCAGGACTGTTTATCTGTGTCTCTGGTAGACCAACTCATTTCATGTGTGGCCTATTTAAACTAGGATGACATTTGTTGATGTTTGCATTTCTAAAGCTCAGGGGGAACATGCAAAAATATGTGATGAGATTTATTGCGACCCTTCAATGGCACGAGTCTGGATTTTTACAATGAAAACAGGATGCAAGAAGCAGCAGAAGAGATCCATTTACCTGCCAGGTCATTTTTCTCCTGATTACATCCCCTTAAATCTTCAGAGAGGTTTTCAAAGGACTAGAGGAGACAAAGGGAAACGTTTCATTTGAAAATGAGTTTGATTACAGATGTGAGGATTGAGATGTGGGCTTGTTTTTAACTGTCTTTTATCTCATCTCACAACATCTGAGTCGATCAAAGCGTTAAACACCTTGCTCTTGAAATCACAGGGGCCAAACACTGGTTTCGTTATTTTCAAAACAGTCGTCTGAGCTTTAAAGGAAAAGCTAACTCAAAAATAAAAAATCTGTCATTATCTACTCATGTTATTCCAGACCCATATGCATTTATTTTTTCAGAGAAACACAAAAGGAGTATTTTGAATCTTTACAGCTCGTTTCACACCACAGTTTAGACCACATCTGTGAAAATCCAAAGAGGACAAAAAGAAAACACCCACTATAAAAGTAATCCACACAACTTACGCTATGTTTTAAAACTTCTGTGTCTAAAGTCTATTAATATAATAGCTTTGTGTGACAAATAGTGCCAAATTTGAATTGTCATTCACTAATATCAATGACTTTTCAGAATTCTCCTTTGTGTTCATGATATTTGGAAAAGTTAACAATGACTGAACTTTAATTATTGGGTAAATCATTTCTTTAAGGAATGTTTTTAAATAATGAGCTTTTTAAGCGTGTTTAAAAAAGCTCTATATAGAACTATATTTAAACTATATAGAACTACCTAAATGGCTAAGTAACCATTAAAACATCTAAAAAACATTTAGGTGATGACTTACATGGCTTCTTCTGGCCTGGGGAAACCCCAACCTACAGCCACTGTCCACATCTCCCATAAGGAAGTCAGACACTCTGAAACAGGAATGAAGGACATGTTTACAACGTAGTCTTGGAACAACATGGTCTTAGTTTGTAAATTGGTTATTTTGTGTGATAAACTTTAGATAGTTCACTCAAAAATGAAAATTCTGTCATGAGTCAACATAAGTTGGAATGACAAAAGGGTGAGTAAAAGATGACAATTTTCATTTTAGGGTGAACTGTCCCTTTAAAAATAATGCTACAACATGGCACAGGCGCATTGTACTAGCAGTAAGAAGGTAAACTACGAGACACTCCACTGACAAGCCACAGAAACCAAAAGTGACTGAACTCTTAAGCTGAGAGTATATATATAAATGTAGTTACAAAAGAAAGGGCTACAAAAAAGATAAATGGTACTCACACATTGCCAAACGTGAACGCTAAATTGTCAATTGTTGTGTATATCTCGCCAAAAATTGTGTCCTTGTTTTCTTTATTGACTTCTTTGAAGTTCACGCCTGTGGGAAGTAATAAACCACTTAAGAAGTTTCACAGAATTACAAATGTACAATTTTTCTTCTCATTTGGAAAACTACAATTACCAGATGGTGATCCACAATGCTTCTGCCTAGATTTCACTGTGTTACCAGCAATATAAACTGTGAATAGCTGGAATTACCAAAACTATCAAGGACAGCGATACACAGAAGAGCAGTTTCTTTCCAGGTGTTTTTTTAATTTTTATATAATTTCTTTGTTTCCTAGAGGAGAGTAAGTAAAGACCTAAACAGAGACCTAACTGCTTGTTCTGTCTTGTGCTAAGGATATGCTTTCCCAAAAACAAGTAGTATATAATAGTTTAACGTTACCAAAACATCAAATGCCCATTGCATCATAAATCGACTACACTGTTTCAAAAGGATGATGACACAGTATGTCTTAACTTGGCTTTTTATGTTTTGATCACTCCAAATTCAAGTCAACATCCTACTGACATTAAATCTCTAGCAAAACGTAAATCGCTTCAATAAGAAATAAGAAAACAGATATGTGACAGGCAGCAAGTGCAGTCTCAGCAAGGCTATGAAACTTGCATTAACCAAGAGTTTCCTGTCTGCTAGCTGTGCCTCCCCTTTACAGGAAACCCTTACAAAGCTCAAATTCTTAGAACATTCAGAGGACATTTACACAGCTTTCACCAAACTTACCCGCTCCTTTAACTCACACCTCAGTTTAAATCCAGTCGCATCCATGCTCGATAAGGAAAAGCACAGATTACAGACAAACCAAAGACAAAATTTCCTTGATACTGCAGGAACTAATGCCACAGCCCAGTTTAAAATGATTCAATAGCGCTTAACTTCCACATTTTCCTGACATACGAAGAAACAGTGACTAAAAAGGTACATCTTCTGCTGTAGTTTCCAGTTCCGCATAAGTGTTATTGGTTGGATGTCACACAAAACCCAGCGGCTGTCGGCAATGGTGGGAATCCCCACCCTCAACTGCCACTCATACTCGCAGCTATGAGCAGAGACAGATGAGAAGAGAAGCGCAGAAGAAGAAAGCGGGAGAGGTGCGTGGCTCCTGATGCATGCCTCTCTGCTTCTGAATGCAGGCGGGCCACTCAGTGGCCCCTGCAATGGAACGCTGACTTCTTCCTCAGGACATCCTGCAGCTCCACAACAATGCTTCCACTTCTGCCCCCATCACGGCTCAAATATGAGAACGGCTCCGTTCAGCCAGAAAGCAGCTGTCTCAAAGAAAACCCCCTCGAAAGTAGATAGATATTTTGGAAGCACTTTCTGTTAGAATCCTGAATGTTGACAGTCACTTTGGAAAGTGAAACTAGAGGCTAATAATACAGGGTTATATCATATACAGGGTTCCTACACCTTTTGACCAATAAATTTCCATTTTGCAATTGACTTTTTTCATGATTTACATTAGGTTTTCTAAAAATAATTTCATAGTGGTTACTCACAAAGTGCAATTTTTAGCCCCATGAAATATTTAGGAGTTGAGTATATCAAGAAAAAACTAACTTTTTTTAATTCTGGAAAGTAAAAAAAAAAAAAGAATTTCCCATTTTTGCCATGATTTTATTAATTTTTACATTTTCATACTTGACAAAACAACTTTAAATTACCTGATATGATCATGAAAAATATACATATAATTTTTTCATTACTAAAAACTTTTCTCACCCGAAGTAAAAATAGTAACATGTTCGATTAAAATCTCACCCGCTCATTTGTCGCGGTCAACATCAGAATGCATTTATCACTTTATCAGAGCATGATGCATCATAAAGCAGGACAAAATACCTGACATAACAGAGTCTCCTCAGGATGAAAAGCACAGATAAAGAAACAGCCAGTCAGATGCCACTGACTTGCTCTAGACATGGGCGGGGGAAGAAAGAATTTCAATAACTTCAGACACTTGACACTTTTATTGCTGCGCCCCTGAGAGATTCTTCAGCAAAACTATGTGCGTTTAAAAAAAACGACCGCATGGATCATGATCAAGTGGAAAAAAATGTGCATCTGATTTCCTGAAGCTCCTACCAGAGAAAGACAAGCTAACATGGATGCAGGATGTTAAAAACCAGCAGACTGAAGTTCATTTGGGGAGTTCTTGCGCTGTGGGTCTTACAGGTAACTTGAGACACTGAAGTTGAGCAGGTATCTAAGCCATTCTATCTTCTGATCTTCTCAACATCCACACTCAAAAAAAATCACATGCTCCAAGAATGCTCAATGAAATGATACATACAACATACAACATCAGATTATCTTCTATTAAATTATTTAGGTCTCCCTTGGACTAATGAAAAGGGTCACTGGCCCTCTAGTGGCAAAAGGTGATACTCAAGTAGCCACTTGCCAAAGCAAATACATTTGTTTAAAAACAGCTGGGAATTATGTGGATAACTAATAAAGAATACATTCATTATCTCAACATGACTCAGAAATCATCTGCTCCCTATTCTGCAGCCTTGATCTAGACTGCAAGCTAAGTCGTGTGCACCAGCAAGAAGAATTACTCCTGACAAAGGAAATTCTAAAAGCTCATTAACATATAAGATACTGTGCAGGCTAATTTTAAGGAACTGTCCAGCAACTTCCTCTCTCAGATGATAGCCTAGTCCAAAACCAACTACTGGAACGGAAGTAACAGTATCAGTGGGTCACAAGTGTCATTGAGCAAAACTATGGCACCACAGTACATAAGAACAAGCCAGCAAGATTGTTTTCTCACCACATTTCTGTATTAGTTTTGCAGCCTTTATTTTTAGAAGTGGGCGAGGCTAAATGAGGACGCTCACCTTTGACTTTGGCGATAACTGTGCCTGCAGCACCAAGTATTTCTGAAGAGTTCAATGCCTGGTGCTTGCCAATGACAGTCTTCAACACGCGTACCAGATCCCCAAGACGCTCGTCGACCGTGTGCTGCGAGCACTCTTGACTTTCTGTGGGTAACAAAACAGAGACCACAAATACAAGTTAGCTTCCTAAATATTTTTGGGGATGCTCAACTAAAACTATGTGGGAGCAACTGCTGCTTTGAAACGGGTCAGTTTAAAAATTCAAGAAGCTGAGTCACTTGCGAAACTGCCCCAAAGCGCAGATGAGAAAGTAAAATGCGATGAGATTCAGATGCACTTGTACAGCCTAACAGTGTGCTAGCTTTGGGCACGCTCAGATAAAGGCAGGGTGATTGCGCAAACCATTGCGGTTAGAGAAGATAAGCAGATTATGAGGCCACGGTGTGACAAAGATGCAGACAGAGATGCTCTGTGCATCTGACACATGACTGGTGGAAAGTAAACATGAACACAGAGACAAAGCAAACATGACGTGACAACAGCAATAAGTGAGTTTCAGACGTGGCGTAATAAGTGGGTTTTTTTTGGTTGAAGGTGAGGTGCGTGTTGAGAATGAGCCTTCATGAGGCACAGAGCTCCATTACTGCTGACTAAGAGCACTGGATTACTGCTCTCATGGAAAGGGGATCAGGGAGATTTGACTTATCTCCTGTTTTTGAATATATGTGTGGGTGTGTATGCCAGCATGCATGTATACAGAGTGAGAAGTTTTTAATAGAACTTCCTAAATGTTTTTGGGAAGTACCAAGTGTGACTAGTTCTATAATTTTGAAATAGCAGAAGTATGTAAAAAAATTTAAAGTTGGCAGCGATTAAGTTATTTTTTCCACAGCAAAATTATTCATGCTAGTTCTGATGCTGAAATGTAAAGAAATTGTTGGGCATTTAAATGAATAAAAAAAACATGAAAGATCTAGCCTTCGAAAATGAATTTTGAATGATCATCATGCAGTATTTTTTTAATTCAACTCATTCAACTTGCTTAAAGGTTAACAAGGTTAGTTTACACAATGTTAATCTACAAATGTACACCACAAATGATGTGTTTGCTAAGCTGTGTGCTAGATGAGTTCATATGTCCTGTAAATAAATGTTTTGAAGGGTTTATGGAGTTTTGATAGCAGCAGAAGCATCTGTTTTTTATCCTCACCGTGCAGATGCACATCATGCCACAGAGATGAGGCAGAAGCGTATCCCTGTTACAAAGTTGAAGGTGTAGGTGTGTGTGTGTGTGTGTGTGTATATATATATGTCATGGCTTATATATATAGTCAAAACAATACTGAAGTATAGGTACAGTATAGCAAAACAGACAGCTAAAAGCATAATCAACCAAAACATTTAATAAACAAACAGGTGCAGAGAATTTGTAGAATTTTATGTATGCCAGGCATTTCAGGAGATGGCCTTTTCGAGGAGTTGTGTGGGTGCAGAGTCTGTGTGGGCCTGCTCACAGCTAATCCCAGCATCTTCTTCCCACTTATCTTTGAGCTACCACAACAGCATCATGATAATAGACACAAACAAAACCAACAAATCAGTACAAATCCAAATCCTAAAATCACATATGAGGTTCACTTAAAGGTTAGGACAAGAACAACACATTAACCTCCCCCTCCACCTGGGAAGCCAGGTGCATGTCTTCTCATCTTCTCCTGCAGGATAAGGAGATTCCAGTGTGGTAAATTGAGAGGAGGCCCTAGCCTCAGGGATACTCAGTGTCCTCTCTCCTCTCTGACTTTGAAGTGTCCCTCACAGAGAACTCAGACAAAAGGCCTCCATCAGAATCCCCCACCCGTGCTGTCAATCTTTCTGCCTGTGCCCTCCTAATTAGTGGCGAGGGGTCAGGTCCCAGCCAGCAGGCCCTGCTCTGATCAAGCTTCAAAAGTTTGTATAGGGCATAGTTTGGAAATCAGAAAACCAGTTTAGTTAATACTGGTCCAGCCATGTATGACAAAGCTTTTTACCACTTACTGATATCTAAAGATGTTTTGTTTTGGAGCTTTGATAATCAATGTGTGGCCCAAAATGCTGGACAGACATGTTTGAATGACAGGGAGATTCCCACTCCCCCAAAAGACAGATGGAATGTTCCATCCACCCATCGGGGGCCCAGCACACAGGGGACTATGTCATGTGTCAGAGCTGATTGGGGTCCCAGGACGTCTTCATGCCAGCGTAGCAACCAGTGGTTTCCAAACCCACTCTCACTCCGTTATGAATAATGCATCAATCAGGCCCCCAAACACTTCAGTGCTGTCAAAACAATGGGACTAAAAAAAGTATGCATGAAAATCACTCAGGGGGAACTGAGGGACATTGTTTCGTAGGAATAATGCCAGAGGGGCACACACGCATTGTTTAGGACGAGCCTCCTGCTGATGGCCCTCCGTCCAGAGTCTATTACACTCTGAGAGCTCCAGCCGCGAGTCACTGTCCCTCCCACGCTCAGCCTGCGTGCTGGCCCAGCCACGCTTCACGCTCAGTCTCTTCATGTTTCACTGGTGCTCTTCGACCGGCCCTCCGTCTCTGATCAGAGCTGTTTAACATAATCTCACCCAACTGCCAACAAGTCTCACACCACAGTGTGAGAATGAAGCCCGATAACGGTCCCTATCCCACATTTCTCATGTCTCTTCTGCCTAAAAGTCAACTTGGTTTCCTCAGGAACACACATTTTGGAATTATCATCACCACTGACACAATTTACACTTTTTAAAATCTTTTAAAAAAGATTATACAGAGAGGAGGGATTTGTTTTTAAACTGCATTTTTGATTGTGTTTAAATACAAAATAATAAAGTCCCACGATTAATCCGGCCAAACCTTTAAAATCAACAAAGAAACTAGACCTGTGGTAAACCTTCTAAAATACATGGAACTACTATTAGAGCTTCCATTCAAATTTCCGGTAATGACTCCAGAAAAAATTGTGTCATCAAACTAACCTTCATTCAATTAATCAATAGATAGTCCTACAGCCCGAAACCAAACGGCAGTCATTTCTGAGAAGAGCTTGTATACTTTTTTCGTTCCAACATAAGTTCCAAATGTTTCCTAGTAAACTAGCGAGTTGACACAATGTCATCATGTACTTCAAAGCTTTCACGCACAGCTGCTGGCATTTCCTCCGTTGCTAACAACAGGTAATCAATAGGCACGTCTCAACCTGCCTCAGTTGCGCTTTGCCCAAAGCGGCAGACAAGCTTAGCGACACTCTGTTGTGATTCATCGGTGAGAAAGCGCCACTGGGTTTGACGCTGTGCCTGTCGGCCTTCCTCAAACCGTCCCACTTCTCATTTATGGGAACAGAAAGAGCATTCTTTGAAGTGCTAGAAATTAACAGAGACTGGAGAGTCCCATTAGCATGCTAGGTGAAACAAAAACAACACAAACACCACTTTAGACCTTTAGGTCACATTTTACGCATTTAAGTTCACTGATATATTTCATCAGCCAAACCAAAATAACTTCCATCAAGGTCTTCATTTGACATGCACCCTAAAGAAGCACACATTTTATCCAGCACTAATGACGCTTCTGCACTCTTGCAAGGTTTTCATGGGCCAACTGGCACATTACCATGACCAATCTGCTGAACTGTGGCTGTAAATCCACACCCCAGGAAATGCTACCCAACCGCAGGCCCACACAAAAACATCCCTCACCTTCAGTGGGAAAGTTACTGCCCAACAAATCTCTCTCCTCCACTTCACAAGCGCAGCGAGCCATTATATCGCCTACCACGGGGCCTTTGGCAATGGTGCCACCCGCAACACTGTGTGAAGCAATCTCGTTACACGAGGGTGGGATGTCTTTTTTTCACTTTTTCAATTTGGAGGGTTTTGTCCATATCCCCAGATTAACACCACTACAATATGGCAAGGGGCCTCCACCCCAGGACCTCCAACAGGCTGGTGTATTCACGAAAACAATTTCTCAACGAGGCCCAGCTATGAGAAAACAGAGCTAAAAGCTGGCTCCTTTTTTACTTTATCACAACCCCACATTTGCTTTACATCTATCAGAACCCGTATATACAAAGTTACAGTCATTTTCTTACAAACTTTAAAACAAATAATCGTAAATCACTCACTATGTGTATAATTATAGGCATAGTAATGGCACAAGATGGAGAAAGATAACACTGTTGGATACTTATTTTTTAACCAAGTCTAAGAAATATGAAAGAGCTGAACTAATTTTAAACTAGTTCTGTGTGGACGCAGATCCATCAGAGTTCCCACGCTAGGGAGTTGGGAGTCATATAAAATCTAACCCTTTCATTAAGGACTAAGGCAGTTTACAAGATTTTACAATCGTCAGAATGCAAACTGTAAATTTAAAGATAAAAGAAAGAATACACCAGAAGAACTCAGAATACCCAATAGACATTCTACACCTGGTTTGGCTACAATATCACAAATATATACTACAAATATCACTGACACCGTCACCAGTCAAAAGTTTGGACACAAAAAAAAACAATTCTGAAAACCAAATTTTAATTATTTAAATAAACAAGTTGGATTAGATAATGGTCGGTATAAATGGAACTCCTTCAATAGTTTAAAAATGCATATCGGTGGACACCTCATGTACATGGCTGACAGAATTTCCAGTGGGTGCAATGTTGTAGGGTAAATATAAATAGTACTACAAACATATTTAATTAAAAAAAACATAACTGCTTTTTGTTTGTTTACCATTTTTGGTCACTACATAATTCCCATTTTTTATGTGTGCAATTTCATTGTTTTGAATACTTGCCTTTTAGTACACATAAAGAATGAGTATGTGTCCAAACTTTTAAATTGGTAGTGTAATACACTTTAAGGTCAGTGTCCCTAGAATCTATTAACTTGGATCACTTGAAATAATCAATAGAATTTAAAACACTACTGGATCTACATTTTAAACCAAAGATAAGAGGCACACAAACACTAAGCACCACTATCTGAACTATGCTTAATCAGTCTATAGACTTCATATAGATGCACAAGGGCTAAAAGACGTCCAAACCACATGACCTCTTCCTGGTTGTTATCACAGCACACTTTTCAGAGGCCTCAGGAGAAACCATGATACTCTTCCTCTTAGCAGAATAGCACATTCTTTCAGCTACCCACATGATGAGCGCGAACATGCCACAATGCACTTATTCGTTCTGGATGTGGTTCGTTCCTAACACAGGGGGAATTATTTGATATTTAGCCTTTCCAGTAAAAACACCCCACCCATCTGAAACTCAAACTGTCACGGGAGTTCAAGATTACACTAAAAACATCTCAATTCTGGATTCAAAGAAAAATCACACTAGGTTTGGCTCTAAGAAGTGTTTTGACAAAAGAAAGTTACTGACATTTCTCACAGGATGAGTACAATGTCTAAGAGTATTACGGTGAAAGATGTCGCTCGGAGAGACGGAATTTAAAAGCCATTAAACAGAGAAAAATTTGACTATCAAAACTTTGCACTTCACACTCCACTTCAAACTCCTCCGGCTGCCAGGAAGTCAAATAATGATGACATTGTGATACATGCCTTTGAATACCTTTTGAGAGTCATTTTTCATGTGTCGCACACCTAACAACAGTCAATCGAAGGCGCCATAGCAACAAGTGAACATTTGTTCTGGAGGAATGCGGGGTATGCAGGAGGAGGGGGCTTCATGGCAGAGGAGGAATCACAGTTCAGAAGAGTTTTGTCACACCAATCAAAGTGATGAGCCAAGCTTATAGTCAAGAAACACTAACTACAGCAAAAAAACTAAATGAAAAACACTGTGACCAAAGTTTTTATAAGACAAAAAGTAATACGGCCCGATAAACACTTTAGCAGCCAATAGTTCTTGTGGTCGATTAAGTTGTGGCTACAAAAGCTTCGAGCAGGCATTCAGCGTGACGTGAATTCAGACTGCAGAAGTAAATAAGCACACACAGAGATGACTTTCTCGAGCGTCTCTGCTGGCTAACCTGTAGATAATCACGTGAAATAGGAGCCAAGGAGCATAGCGGCACGTATGGAAAGCTGTGATGATCGATCTCTGCAGACAGGATGATTCCATAAATTTAAAGGGTCAGTAAGCATCTTCTCCACTAAGAGGAGACAGGGGCAGGGTGAGATGGGGAGGTCAAAAGCATGTGCTTGTGGGAAGTGTCATCAGACAGGGGGCAGCTTGACAGAGCTGGTGTCAAATGCAAAAGCTCATTCATCAACACTTAACCACCCAGTCAACAGATTAAATAGAAAACAGCCAGAATTTAATTTGCTGTGCCTCCAGCACTGATTGAAATAATGGGAAACAGTTGTTCAAATTCTGTGAAACAATTGCAAGTTTATTTATTCCATTTGTTTTGTTGGTATTTGTGGTAATACGTCTGTATACTGTCAGAAGCTGCCACACTTGGCAAATAAGGTTTTAGGGTTCTAATACTATGTTTAACGTGTCCAAATAGGCTTGTTTGAGAAGTTTAGTGTACTTAGCTCTAAGACTAAAGCAGAAACGGGTAGAAAGCAAAATCTATACCTACAGCACATACGGGTCATGACCATTTTAGGTGAAGGGCCTTCCGCAAAGAAAGAAAACATTATAATTCCCAGTGAAATGCGAGTGGGAGCAAACCTCCGGTAAATCCTATATTCTTTGCAGGAGATGGGATGTTTTAGCTATTCTTAGATGGGAAAGTATTTAAATGTGTAAATGCCACAAACCATAATTGGCCAGTTACTATCTATACTCCACAGCTCTGTCATTAAATTTGAAATTTTGACAACCACTTTTCATTCTTTCACCAAATCAACATAGCAAGAGACTGTTGTTCTAAAAGCGAAAATCTAACAGGAACAAAACCTTCTTGTTGTTCCTAACAGTGCAGAACGAGAACATAAAGCACCTGGAAAAAGTCAACAGAGGAACATTTTACAGGCAGAAGTGCAGTCATATCTGTTCTGGGGGGATGTTCCAACACAGGGAGTTAAATATCACAGATGCCTTGTGCAGCAGAAAAGCTCCAATCTCAGCAGGATGACCAGGAGTTTACTCATGGCATCCTGACAGACGTGGCACTCCTCCAGTGATGGGAATGAGGAACACTAGCACAGCATACAGCCATTCTGCATTTGCGTGGGCTGAGACAGTTAACCCACATGCAAGCTTAGTAGAAACTGACACATCGTGAAACAAGCAGTGATACCACAGGATCAACCACAGCTGTTGTGCACTAAAGCGCTGGGCATGGTAGGGAGCACAAGAGAATAAATAATACAAAAAGTGAAGACTAAATATACAGCGAGACTAAACAATGTAAAGTTGAATCCCACCTTTGGAGTGGAAAGCCTCCTTAAGGCTCAGCAGCACATCCGAAAACTTGCGTACATCATTGACCAGTTGCATGATGTAGTCGGGGTCTCCTCCAGGGGGGGTGATGGTGTGGTCCAGGCTCATAGCGCTGAGGGGGTTCGTCTTGGAGTTGCGGCCCATGTCTTGAGTTTTGTTGGAGCCAAGAGGCGAGATTTTGGGGTGGGACAGACGAGCACCGCTTGTCAAGCGCTTATTCCCGCTGTTGCTGCCCTGACGGAACATTCCAGCAGCCACTTCTGCCGTTACTGTGCCACCTCAGCCGCAGATCCGAGCGCCCTCCTGCCAGTGGAGAGCTGAACACACTGTGGGAAAAACACTAATGATCATTAAAACTGTTATAGGAAGCCCATCACATTAGATGCAGAATTGAGTGTAAATGGTCTAATGGTGAAAGAGCTGGGTATCTAGCCAGAGGTTGTAGGCTGACCCTAAACTTCCATGAACTTTTGAGAGAGACATTCTGTCCTAATTGCTCTAAGCATTTGTTAATGTATTAAGTTGCTCTAGAGTGTCATCTAAGCTAAAGCTGTTTTGTCATTTACACACGAATAATGGCACATCAAACTTATTGTCTGTTAACACATCAACATATCCTGGAGGAATTTAGATTGCTTATATATTTCAATATATTTTTTGTAGGTTGTATTTTGTTGTATTACAGCCTATTAACACACAAATTCTAGCTCTTTATATGCATTATAATGATGTAAAAACAATTCGAGCTCAACACCTTTACCTGAAACTACCTGACCCATTTATCCACTGATCTATCAGCCATTTACGTGTAATGCATTGACTCTTTCTGTAACTACGTGCCTGCCTTTGTCTACAGGTGACGTGTAGTGCGGAACGTGAATAATGCACAGATCTTTATCATTCAACAGGCGCTTGACACCTGTCACTCAAAACTAAAACTCTTCAGCTATGTCCAGGGACATAAAGGCGGACAAAAAATAAACCCAAAATAAAAATTAAATAACCTGTAATTTGTTTCAGAATTAAAGCGTGAATGTTGGTTTAAATTCAAATTCTAAACGTACAAAATAAATGTCTACATGTAAATAATTCAGTATTTAAAAACAATGCTGTATTATTTAAATTCTGTATTAGTATTTAATATCAGCTATCTCTGTTCAGATATGAACCCGTTATGATTTGACAAATTGTATGTACCGTATTAACAAATTTTAACGCAGTACTGTAAGTGTCTCTTTACTTCATAGCGGCTTTACGTTTTAGCGCTGTTAGCTAACCAATTTTCCTGTAATCTAAAATTATTAATTTAACAGTTAACTGGTGCGTGTCGGACGTCTCAAATCAGTAACACTAACCTGAATGTTTCACATTGAACATCATATTGCAGAGTTACGAAGAAAAACCCTGTGTAAATCCGTGAAATAGTCTCAAACGATACGCTGGCAGACCGACGACACTTCACATCACAACCAACGAGTGAGGAACTTACTAAGGGACAGACTCAAAACTCTTTCACGTGATCTCACAGCTAACTTCCTATTGGCTGACGTAGTCCGGCAGCACAATCCGCTTGTTTTCCTCTTCAGAGCGGCATGTGCTGCTGCGGAACTAGAGCACAGTGATTTAAATGGAAATGTACCGTAACTATATTAAACAAAGTAATCCTTTTAATTTAAATAAGAAAAAATGTGTGATATATTACGTTGTATATCAATATATTGATATATTGATATACAATGTACCTTTTAGATTTTTAGAAATTAATCAATTCTATGGTTATTTTTAATAAAACTAAATTTTAAAGAAAACAATAAATGATTTAATTATTTATTTAATAAATGATCGTTATTAAAACAAAATATTACTACAATGAAAGCACACGTACCGAAAAGCACGGTCACATTAAAATCACAAAGATTATGTGTGAACTGATTGCGTCTTTGCAAAATGATGTGACCTTGACGACGCCTTGTGGCTGATAGTGGCAACGCACGTGCGTATGTACATCCGTGTATGTCATATTCTTAAGGTGTGTATTCGTGTGTGGTTGTGTACGCTTATGCATGGGTACCTCCAGAAGCTTCACACTAAACGTGTAAGTTGGAAAAAAAAACGTAGCGTGGGTCCTTCATTGCCCGCCGTCGCTTCCTGGTTTCATATTGAACATGGCGGCTGTTAGTAAGTATCTGACAGCCGGCAATTCCTCAATCGCAGGTGCAGTGCTATTCGCCGTGTACGTTTTAAAACAAAGATTGTCATCGGAAACCACTGGGTAAGTTAATTTAATATCTGTCGCCATTTATTTACCCTGTGTCAGATGTAACCGTTTCGACATTGAAACATCATTGACATGGAGCACAGGGCTGGTGGGTTATTCATTTATGCAGATGGTAAAATGCTTCTGGAAATCAGATACGTTGAAACTCAAGCTGAATCCAAGTCTTGCTGATTTTTCATGTTTTACCCACGTGTTCATTTATAGAGATAAGGGGACAGCAAAGCCACTGTTAGACCGCGATGTAAGTATTCTCTAAATCTTAAGTGTCAAAGAATTACATTTTTAATTAGGATAAGAGTATTTGCTATCATTACTGTAAGTGCACATACTTGTAAATATAAGTGTACATAAAGTTTAGATACTGAAACTGCACAATAACATTTTCAGAAGGATGGAAAAACAGACAAGGCTGCAGTGGACAAGATCTTCTTCAGCCGCATGTATCGCATCATGAAAATCCTGGTGCCACAGACCTTTTGCAAGGAGGTAAGTGCCTTCTTAAACTTTATATGTTTACTGTCATTTGGCTGTATGATCTAGGTGAAAAACATAAGGTTTGTGGCAATATTTGATATAAGTCTGTAATACTGGTTGTTTTGTATTTACAGTCAGGCTATTTGGTACTGATTGCAATCATGCTTATGGCTCGAACTTACTGCGATGTCTGGATGATTCATAACGGGACTATGATTGAGAGGTATGTAAGATCATTGATTCTTGGCAGTACAAACACTATAGAGAACACATGCTCTTTCTAATGCAACATTACAATCTACCATTCTATTGTATTTTTCTCTGTTAAACTATTTCTTATCATTTGGGTGTGTTTCTATATAGAAATGAAATACATCTATCTAATCTTTAGTCATGATCTTAAATATTTAGATAAGTTACAAAGAAACATGTTCTTCATCTTTTCCTACACATGCTGTGTACACTTGCACACTACTTTTCTCAGTAGTGTGATTTCTTTTTCTGGGTGTCAGTGCCAGTAAAACATGCTTGATCACCCAAATGTCGCCTGTCCTGTTTTTCTTGTACGGAGTACAGACTGCAAGGACATAATGACTGTTTGTGTGTGTGTGTGTGTGTGTGGATTCCAGTGCAATTATTGGACGGTCGACAAGTGCTTTTAAAAGATGCTTGGTCAACTTCATCACAGTCATGCCTTTTGTAAGTGGACATAACTTTGCAGTTGCTGTGTTCTATTTTAGAAATCTGTTCACATTTATAATATATATACACATAAATGGATTTGTATGGATGGATTTTAAGACCAACATATTAAGACCGTATGACTTGTTACTGAACACTTATACTCACAAAATGTAGGGTATGTAAATATAATAAGACATATGTACTAATATAAGTTTTCCCAGCAGCATTATGAAAGTGATATTTTCACTGCTCATTTTCATGGTTCTTTTGTGTTTTGACAGATTTCACTGGTAAATAACTTCTTAAAGCTGGGAATCAATGAATTGAAGCTATGCTACAGAGTGAGACTGACCGATCACCTTTACAATGATTACTTGACGTAAGTTGTATTTATTGTATTTATTTGTTTATGCTTAAATCCAGCCATATATCTAGTACAGTTAAAAAATATTGGTTTGTCTTGTACAGTTGAAGAGAAATGTACATTATGTATTTATTGAGGTTTATTACATGGCTGTATGTTTAACAATATTATATCTTACAATAGGGGGTTCACATATTACCAAATTGGCAATCTGGACAATCGCATTGCAAACCCTGACCAGCTGATAACTCAAGATGTGGAGAAGTTCTGTAACAGTGTGGTGGATCTCTATTCCAACATTAGCAAGGTAACGCTGTTTACAGACAACCATGAACAAAACAATGGATCTCATTCACTAACAAGTGCTCTTCCAGTTGAGTAAGGTGTTCTCATCTTAAACCTGTTTCTTTATTTCTCCTTTTTCTGCAGCCTTTACTAGACATATTGATCTACATCTGGAAACTGAACACATCCATTGGTGCTCTTGTAAGTGCTCTTTCAAGGAACTCAACTATTTCTGTCAGTCTACTGTGTTAGGTTGCAACATCTGCCTGCTCCTCTCTAGGGTCCTGCCAGTTTGCTGAGTTATCTGGTTCTTTCCGGTCTAGTCCTCACCAGACTGCGGAGACCAATTGGCAAGATGACCATGACTGAGCAGAGGTATGAGGGGGAATACAGATACGTCAACTCTCGCCTCATCACTAACAGGTATCTGTGG